>JAABNY020003590.1:0-10584 GCA_015164015.2 Brevimyrus niger
AGGTGTAATTTTGTGGGGAGGGGGTGGGGGGAACCAATTAATTGGTTTTCCATCATTTCTTATGGGAAAAATTTGATCCGGAGTCCAGAACAGATTGAGTTCAAGAACCGAGGTACCACTGTATTCTAAGTGACTCTCTGTGTTATCAGAGATTGATTTATAATTTTATATATTTTCTACCTCAAGCACAAGACATATGACAGCGTCTGTTCCCCCAAAGCTTTGCAGTAAATAAAGTTTGTCAGACTCTTAAATAATCGACTCACTGAAATTTCTACGACTAATATACCAACTCCACACATGGAGCCTGGGTGGGGACTTGAACCCAAGTCTCAGAGGTGTGAGGTGGCAGTACTAACCACTGCAAGATAAATATATCGAATACCTTTGTAATAATCTCATCATAGTTGCCAAGTTTCATATCCGTAAGTGTAGGTTTCTGGAAATTACTCCAAATTGTATTACTTTTGAAAATAAGTTAAAAAAATATTTTTGAAAGAAAATGAATAGTGATAGTGCCAAAAGATTGTGTGCGAAATCAAAAGTATTTCCCCCAAATTAATAACCTCCTTGCCTTTGGATATTTATACACATATAACTTTTTATGATTGCTGCTTGGTTGCTATAAAACTGTATTATGTGTACAATGTTAAATTGCTAACTTTTATTGAAATTACTAACAACAATACCAGTCCAATATGAAACCGTGTGTGGTGCAGATACATTATCTTGTAGAAAAAGATTCTTTTATTGTTGTGACTTACTGAGAAACACGTTTCCCACATTTGTTCCACAGGGATCAAAAGCTGAAACAACAGTAACCAGACTAAGCTTTTAGCGTAGACGCGATGTCACGCATGCGTTGTCATAGATAAGGAGGCTGCCATAAATAGGGCTTCCGGTCCTAAACGCTGGTGACTTACGCAGGCGCACATGTCAACTATGCATGAATCGGATCTGGAACTATTGATTCAGTAGGGTGTATGGATCATGTAGTGACGCAGCCCTCTATGGGAGCGAATACGTCAACAGAGGGTACGGGGACGGGGTACAGCATCTTTTAAATAAATGAACGTTTATCAGGGCCAAGATGGCAAACATAATCAAAGAACTATAAATTTACTAATTTAAGAAGCAAATTTTATTTTCTTGGTTTCTTACAAATGTCAGACATGTATTTACAACCGAGCCGCAAATAAAATGATAGTGAAGCAGTTTTTGTTAACATAGCCTACTTTTATGTTCAAAATGGAATGTGCATATATGTATTTTTTCCATTCTTCCAATTGAAATAAAAACTACACTCCTACTACAGGCAGAACAATGCAAATACAAACACAAAATGGCCAGCAACATTAACTAAAATACCCTGGCAAACTCCACGATAAGCCCCATAGTGTTACCACTCATACATTTACATTTATGCATGTACATTTACTATAAGCAGGTGCAAAACCCCAAACCACAGAATATTTAAATAACAAATTTATTATATTGTAAAGAGAGAAAAACCCAGGAATCCTATATTCCAAGCTCACAAATCCACAGCAACCAAATGAGCAGGTAAATTTTCTATACTACACAGCAAAAAAACAAGAAAAATATAAAAAAAAAATAAAAAAATCCACACATAGCCAGACCGGTCACCACTAATACTCGTCCACACCCACCAAGAATACAAACGTTCCTTTAAACACAGGATAGCCGGGCATTTAAATCACACCAGGTCTTGCCACCGATCATCTGTCCAGGGTTCGACTTACTCTGTCCTTCTGTTCCGCCCCCCCAATCTCTTGCACACTTCCCAATATACTTTAACCAATAAATCAATTGAATACTCCCACATGCAAATAGTCACAAATTTCACACAAATCAAAAACACATGCGATCCAATCTAAATAAAACACACCCCATTCGAAAACACAAAAACAAAAACAAACATCCCCTCCTTCTCCCTCACATTGCCTGACTTCCGCCCCACCCCCCATTTTATATAGTCGTCCTGACTAGTTCTCCTCTCGATACCTAGGGGGCGGTATACTACAGGTAGCCCTAATGGACCGACACAATACAGCAGGTACCTGAGGGCCTGCGCAAGTGGCAGCACTCCATTGCCCTACTTCCCCCTCCTCCCCTTAGTCTACTGGGGCAAGGCATGGCATCCCACTCGAACCAACTGGTTGTACAAGTTCCCCACAACTTTCCAGTGTATCAACTTCATCTGGTGGGGCAGCTGTCCGATAAAAGATCAATGGTCGGTATCCCCTAGTGGTCTTTGAGGGAACTCCACCTTGGCCCCTAACATCTCCTCCTGTCACCTCCGAATGGGCCTGGGGATAAGTCAGAGGGCACACCCGCAAGTTATTCCAACGAACTGTCTAAATGGGTCCCTCCTCACCTTCTGACTGAATTAAATATACAAGCTGCCCAGGCTGAAGCTGCGACACCGCCACATACGGTTCCCATCACCATGTGGGCACCAGCTTCCCCTGGGCTCGACGACGAAAATGACAGAGAAGCACCCGTGTCCCAGACAACAACTCCACCCTCCATCCACATCCTGTCCTGCGTTTCTGATCATATCCCTGTTGCACATTTGCGTTTTCCTTTACTACAGAATAAATCTGTGTCAATACCTGATGATGCTGGCTAATTCAACCAATCAATGTCGAAGATCTTGTCTTTGGACCTGCATCATAAATCCAATCAAGCGGTAGCCGGGCATGCCGTCCAAACACAACATAATGAGGGGTCAGACCAGTAGTGCGATGCTGAGTGTTATTATATGCCTGTAGAAGTTCTGGAAGCTTAGTAGGCCATTGAGCCTGGGCCTGCGCCATGAGGGTTCCAAGAAGACTCAACAGCATTTGATTAAACCTCCCGCAAGCCCCATTCCCCTTTGGGTGATAAGTTGTTGTCCGCTTCCACTGGGACCTATACAGCCAGCACAGCTGCTAAAACAAATCAGACTCAAACGCTGCGCTACGGTGATAGAAAATATGCTCCAAACACCAGAAATAATCGTTCCCATACAGATCGCTGTAACTGAGGTCTGGTCCTTAGTGGGCACCGCTATTGCTTAATTAGAAAACAAATCCATCATCACAAGCACATACTGTTTGGGTAGGGTTCCTCTGGGCAGCCCAATGACAAAAAGTCAATCCCTACAATCTGAAATGCATAGGAGGTTTTATTAGCTTGCAAAGGAGCCCTTACTTCTGGACCAACCTTACCAACAAGGCACTAAGTACAGGCTGCCCACCAATCTACCACATCTTGACGCATCCCACACCAAAAAAACCTCTTCGCGAGTAGTGACAACGTCCACTCTGCACTGGCATGCCCCATACGGTTATGATAGTCCTCCCACAACACCCTAGCCTTCACCTAGGTACAACTACTTGAAAATTAGCAGGTTCCCCAGGATCCTCTCCTTGCTGTTGATGCTTCAAAATACCATTCCTCAGCTCAATCTTAGGCCACTTCTTCATTAACAACTTCAAACTGGGGGAGGCCGAACTCTGTTCTAGAAGGGAAGGGTTCTGACCTTGCTCCTTACAACAATACAACTGTTTCAAGTCTGAGTCTTGTTGCAACTCGCTCCACCCCACTACTTCGTCACTTTCCTTATCCAGAGTCTGAGTTGCAAGCCGCACCTGCACACCACCTCGCTCTCCAGGCAGTTTCAACAAAATGTCTGCATTCTGATTAATACATTAATAATAATGACGTCCCACTTCAAGGCCAACAACTCCAACTTGTAAACTGCGGCTTGCATACGCCATGACCCGATCCTGTCCACTCTGTACTTGGGTCAACACTGACCCCAGACCCTCCAAACTGGCATCAGTATAAAGAAGGAAAGGCAAACTAAAGTCCACATAAGCTAAAATTGGGGCAGTCACTAAAGCAGTTTTAGTTGTTGAAAAGCCTGCTCACATTGTTCCATCCACTACACCTGGGCAGTCTTGAAGCGCGAAGCCGTACCCTGCAACAGGTGGGTCAATGGGGCAGAAATTTTAGAAAAAAGAGTGATAAACCGCTGGTAATACCCTGCGAACCCCAAGAAAGACCATACCTGCCGAACAGTCTCTGGAAGTGGCCACTCCTTAACAAGTGCCTCTTTTTCTGGATCTGTCGCAACACCCTCTGAACTGATGACATGACCAAAGTAGGCAACTTACTGCTGGAAAAACCTACAGTTCTTAGGCTGCAACTTCAATCCATAGCTCTGAAACCATTCAAATACCAGCTCCAAGTCCCAAAGAAGGTCCTTAAAATTTGAGGAGAACAAAATTACATCGTCTAAGTGCACCAGTAAGGACTCATTTACTAACCCTCCAAGACACTGCTGCATAAGCCTCTGGAAGGTAGCTGGTGCGTTACACAGCCCAAAAGGCATGCACTCAAACTCATACAGCCCAACTGGAGTAGTAAAGGCTGTCTCCTTTTGGTCACGCTCCTCCATCTCCACTTGCCAATACCCACTGACTAAATACAGGGTAGAAAACCACTATCCCTTTTGCAAACTTGTCAGGGACAACGGATATGCATCCTTATGGGTTACTGCATTAAGCCGTCAATAGTCAACACAGAACCTCCAGGAGCCATCTTTCTTTTTAAACAAAACTATAGGAGCAGCCCAAGGACTAGAGTTTTCCCGAATCACCCGCTTCTCCAACATCCTTTGCAACAGACTTTTTAATTTGGGATATAGTGTAGGGGGTACTGACTGGAACTGCTCCCAACTTAGCTACTACAGGGTCGGGATGCAAATTACAAAGCTGAAGGGGCACCTTAGCCACACATCTGGAAACTAACCACTCCTCCACCTGTTTCTCCTCAGGCTCCACCAGAACCATGCAATCAACAGAAGGGGCCCCAGCTGATACAGTACCCCACACCACTACTTCGGTCTGGGGGGGATACATACAGGCGGCTGTTTAGCTAACACCACCTGTCCTTGAAAGGTGGTGGCAAAAGCTACTTGTTCCACTTTACGGCAGATAGCAAAAGCTTTTCCCCACTCGCTACTTGCAGCAGGGGGTAGGGTAGCCCGACATGCACCGTCCCCAGGATGGATCCCCTGCATGAGCTCCCTCCAACATTTTGGGATGATTTTGTTACGCTTCAGTCTAGGGTTGGAGCCTAACAAAGTGAAAGGGAAGGAGGGATTGGGAATGACAACACATCCAGAGCTAGGAGAAGGGAACAAGGGACACAAAAGGAGTCTTGTTTTTATAGGTTTTTTTTTCACAGACTCTGTACAAACACCAGGTATAATGAACAACAGGAGTGACCAAGGCCAAAGAAAGAAACAAAACACATCTACTGAATACAACCCCAAGCTAAGCTAACCTAAGAACACAGTGAAATTAAACAACAATGCTTAAGCCTATCTCCCTATCCAAACGAACAATAATCCCCACGTTTACGAAGAAACAAACAGGGCAGATGCTCCCTACACACACCTAGTGTAACACGAGACACACAGTCAAAGCAAAAGTATCCAGAGGGGAGATCAGAGATGCGAAGTCGGAGTACAGGCGAACGTTCAAAACCAGGCAGACAGTCAAAACCAGGGTGAAGGTACAATAAGGGCGAAGCAAAAATCGGGAGTCAAGAACAAAACAGTCACAAGCAGTCATACAAAAAGCAAAGCAAACAAAGAGTGAGCTAGCAGGCGAGAAGCAAGTAGTGGGCCTAAAGGGATGAAGCTCCAGCCTCTTCTGTCGGCGAACCGGAAACTGCTTCGAGGGCAAGGGAGGCTGGATCAGGTCCAGAGGGCGGCATTTAGGGAGCAGTTGTCGTATGGGCGAGAGAGGGCAGGACATCCTGTAGGCATCTGCCTGCACGTAACACTTACATCTCCCTTACGGCACGTACCCCAAACTTACAGCACGTAACAACATTCATGCCCAAAATAGCACGATTGCTACCCAGGCACCTGTCCTCCACAATAATAGCCCGTTATTTTCCACACTAACCTACCCTACTCTGAAGGTAAACAGGGAATACCCCACATAAGGGATCCAGAGGCCATTTGCTGCCTTCAGTACCAACCATGGATGCCCCTACCCAGTATGCAGGTTAGCTTCTCCAAAAGGTTTCCAAAAAAGGTTTCCACTGTAAAGTGACCTGAGAGCCTGTGTCCAACACACATCTGATATTTTTACCATTAATCTCAACCATTATTCCTGGGCACTCACCAATCAAAACAGGCTTCTCTGGGGGTCCTCCAGATGTAGCTGTTGCCACTGCTGCTTGCCCTTCTATAGCAGGGGCCAGCGAAAACCCTGAGATGCCTCCCGTTTGGGGAAATACCTCTGGATATGACCTGCTTCTCCACAATCTAGAGAACTAGGCCTACCCTGCGCATCCCAGCAAACAGGTCTAGGGGCAGCCCGGAAAAAATGCATTTTGTCAGGCCCCGAGTGGGCACAGTAGCCACCTGGGGGAGAGGGGTGGCTACAGAGGGTCCAGCATTGGACAGCGATTGGCTCCTGATTTCCTCCAATATCTCCTGGCTCACACTCCTAAACTGAGTGGTCAGCTCTTGACGCAATTCCACTTTAAGGCTCTCCTTTAAGTCTTCTAGCCTACTATGCAACACCTCCCCCTGATCCCTACTTTGCCCCTGGGGCACAATCTGCACCACCTGAACCACCACAGTAGACTCCACCTGCTCTTCCGCCAGCATTCACGCTTCTGCCACAGCAGTAGTAAACTGAAGGTGTGGATTTCATGTAGAATTCGCTGAATCTCTTGTCGCCCGTAACCCCAAAACAACCTGGTCCAGCAACAAGGCTTCCTCCTCCTGCAAACCCTCTGAATCAATGCCCTGCCAACGAGAGTAACACTCTCACAGCCACAATGTATATGATGCCACCCCTTCTTCTAATCCCGGTTGACACTTTAAAAAATTCACCCACATCTGTGCAACTGTAGCAGTACCACCATATAAATTCTGCAGGGGAGAGAGCAACCGCTCACCATCCACATGTTCCCTTCCTGGATGGAGAACCACTTCCCGGCATGCTTCACCATCTAGTGCACTGATAATAAAGTCAACCTGCTGCTCTCCAGTCAAAGGCTGAGCCCACAACATTGCCTTCATCTGTGTCTGCCACTCACCATATCTGTCACTCTTCACTGAACTTGGGTACCCACTGCATGCAAAAAAACCAGGGCATTATCACAGGAGACGCTGAGGGGATGGTCATTCTTCCCTGAGAACCTGCAGACCCTATACTGACTTGCTCCCCCCTACCAACCCTGGTAACTGTATTCTGATGGGTATCCTGTTGGTAACGGCAGAAAATGTCAGGGGGACTAGCTGGATCCCCTTTTACTATAAGCAAAACCCCAAACCACAGAATATTAAAATGATAACAAATTCATTATATTGCAAAGAGATGAAATCCAGAAATCCTGTATTCCAAGCTCACAACCCCACAGCAACCAAACGACCATGGTAAATTTTCTATAACCTACCACAACAATACACAGCAAAAAAACAAGAAAAATAAAAACAAACCTCCCTTCCATCTACCTTTCCTGCCCTATCATCCTCTCCTTCTGTGTGCCACGCCCCCTCATTAACCTGGTGTAGGATCCCCATGTGATCAGCTGTTTCTGGTTGTTGTCATTAGTCCTCTGTATTAAGTCCACGTTTCAGTTTGTTTCCCCAGTTCGGTCATTGGGTGCGTTGGACTTGCTTACAGCCCTGGCTTAAAAGCAACGCATTCTGATCCTGACACAATGCATTATGGTTAGATGCATTGCGACCTTTCACCCGGCTACACAAACTGGAACTGCCTCTGTGACGACACACCTTTGCTCTTATTGGCTAAAGAGTTTACTTTCAAGCATGACGTTTGCATCCCAGGCAGTCCCGATCCTTAATCTCCTAATTCTCCAGAATATCACGTAAAGCAGTGAGAACTGGTTTTCAGTTAATTTACCTAGTAAAATTAAATTTAAATTAATTAAATGAATGCTCTAATTATTCTGCCTTTCGTAGGGAAACTTTGAATTAGGTTTAATTTCTATTTATTTAATTTAGTTTGGGAGGGGCTGCCACCTTGTGAACATTTGCGCGGTTGTAATTCTTTCGTACTTCCCGGTTTAGTAAATGTACACGCATAACGAGCACGAGTTATGGACACAGCTGAACATTGGAAAACTCCCGTTTTAAGCATTTAAGCCCCAGCCATTATTTGTCTGTAAGTCAACGTTTATGTTGATTTGTAATTCCTCAGTTAATTTATGATAGACTCTGTAGTTTTTGTTTTCGAAAAGTATTTTATGTTCTTATATAGCAGTTAAGTTATGCTAGCTTGAATGCATGTTTGTAAGCTAAAAATAATGCCAAAGATGTACGCAAAATGTGTTAATCCTGTATTACATGTATTATGGTAAATTTATGTACCTTTGTTTCTGTATTGCAGTTTTACAAAAAAAAAAGGAGAAGGGTGATTCTTACATTAAAAGATTAGTAAACAAAAAAATATACGCCTTGTTGAGATTTCAATTAACCACCCTTTCCGGTGTTAGCTAGCTGTCTAGTCCTGCAGGCTGGTTGGCAAGGCAGTGCAAGGGCAGCATACTAATAGCACACGTAAGTTAGTCAATTGTTAGTTGCTGTAATGTCGCCCTTGTTTTATTTTTATTGCCCTGTATTTGTACATTTGTTTGTGAATAGCAAACTTTTAGGTTGTAACATTTGCACAACTATTTTGCAACTTTTTTGTGAGCAATGGCTAAGAGCACCATTGTTCATTCCTAGCGCATACAGGTTCACAGTTCGACTTCTGATATTCAGATCGACTTCTAGGTCAAACTGGTTTGTTCGACATTCAACACATTCGAGTTCTAGTGAGTTTGAGAACCGAGGTACCACTGTACTTAAATTCCTGCTCTGTTAGGGGACACTGTGCTGTTTTTATATTTTATGTATCGTACAGAATAATAGAGCGGAGTGCAGTTCGGTTCCCAGCGAGTCTCTCAGCGTGGTGTGTCTCACAGCGCAGGGGGCAGCCGGAGCACTGCAGACTCGGGCGGCTACATGAGTATATTGTGAATAAAATGTGGGTGTCTGAGCGAGTTCTGTGTTAGTGACTGTGTGCGGTGTGACAGTGATAATGATGGAGATGCTGGGCTTTGTGATGGGATTAATCGCTCTTCCTCATGCCTACAGACTGCTGCCAACTGACACTGGACCCCAACACAGCAAACAGATACCTGTCTCTGTCAGAGGGGAACAGGAAGGTGACACGGGGGGCAAAGAAGCAATACCCTGATCATCCAGAGAGATTTAAATGCTGGGACCAAGTTCTGTGCAGAGAGAGTCTGACTGGTCGCTGTTACTGGGAGGCTGAGTGGAGTGGAGATGTAGCCCGGATAGGAGTGACTTATAAAGGAATCAGGAGGGAAGGAGAGAGTGATGATTGTGGGCTTGGATTCAATGACAAGTCATGGAGTCTGCGCTGCTCTCCTGACAGTTACTCTGTCTGTCACAATAAGAAACAGACTGACATACTCATAAAGCCCTCAGGCTCCCACAGAGTAGGAGTGTATCTGGACTGGGCGGCTGGTACTCTGTCCTTCTACAGAGTCTTCTATGATAGACTGACCCTCCTGTACAGCTTCACCTCCTCATTCACTGAACCCCTCTATCCAGGGTTTAGGGTTCATTCTGTAAACTCATCTGTGTCCCTGTGCATGCTGGGATAGCTCACTGTGTGCTGGAGGAATCATTTTTACCTTATCTGAGTGTCACATGTTGCTGCTCCTCCATGGTTAAAAGTTGAAATCGCTGCTTTTTAACCAGTATAACCATTTTTACTCTATCTGAAGTGTGATGCATGTTAGACAAAAATAAATGAGTGTTTGTTCAGTTTGCCAATGCAAAATGACTTCCTCTGACTTATATTCTATGTTGTCTGTGAATGAAACTGCCAAGACAAAATCACAGTACATGCAGTTGTACCAATAGACTGAATTCTGATTCTGAATAAAATAAAATGTAATGAAATGTAAGCCTGATGAGTGGGGGGAGGGTTTTCCCTCCCCTCTATATGTACATTTTATATATTTGTTTGTATATTGTATCTGCTACCTGTACACTGACAATAAAGGCTTCCTATTCTATCCTATTAATGTCCTGGTTCAGCGCTGGCCAGAGCGTAACTGAGTAACTCACTCAATCTGCACTCTCTGGTAACTGAGTGCAGCAGCCTGATATCACAGTGGTGATGCTTGGGCCAGCAGGGGGTGGCAGACAGCAGACATTTTATTAACTCAAAACCTACAGCGGTCCTGAGGTAACAATAAACATAAATTATATAATCAAATTAATCATGTTAACTTAGTAAATATAACATAAAATCTTAATAAAATGCGTTAGTACTACAACTAGAGCTGGGCGATATAGCCTAAAAATAAAATCTCGATTTTCGATTTTAATCGATTTTCCCATCCCCTACTCAAAATCAAACTATAGAGGACAAGTTTTAACTTTATTTAGCTTTTTTTACTTTAGGGTTAAAGTGCAATCTGACAAGCCATAAAAGATGCTTGTAA
>JAABNY020003591.1:0-10578 GCA_015164015.2 Brevimyrus niger
TATATATATATATATATATATATATATAATACAGTCATTAGAAGCTTTTCCCTGTTGGTTATCTGCTGTTCCTAACCCTGCATCAGATCAGTGTGGATTTGTGTGACAGATTTTGGGGCCCATCCAGCTGACCAAAGGAGAGATGTACTGGTATCACTTTACAATCAGGTTTCCATTTGCCAGGTATAAATGGTACTAACTCATTAATAAAAAGAAAACTTTGTTACAACTTAATTGTCTATAATTGTCTATTAATGATTTATATAGTGTTACAACCTAACCAGTAACCTGATTATAAGGCATTCAGAAACTCTTTATAATGATTTAAGTTTTATTGTAAAATGCTACCGATGTATGTACAAGTGTGATCTGCAATCCATCACTGCATAAGCAACTGAAGGAAGAATGGATGGATATGTTTGTGTTTGTTTTTACTGGACTTACTCATCAAAATAATATGGATCATAGAATTTGTTTAATCTGGGCTGATTTCAGATAACATCGTATTTCTCCAAACGGTGCAATTTTTAAATAATGAATGTGACAATTTCACCGCATCAAGGAGGCTTAATGTAATTCTGGGCTTTTCAGTCACACTGGCAACAGTTTCTCATTCTGATTCCGTACCTATAATCCTCTTTGGCTTACTTGTTTGTTTTGCACTCAGTGAGTTTGATCCCATCAAAATGAATGAGCAAGTGCATGGCATAGTTTTTGATGAACCGCATTGGGTTAAATGGCTTGTAATTTCATTTTTAAATTAAGAGACTTCTTTTTAGGAAAAGTTATGTACGTCATACGGTTTCTATGATCAAGCCATGATTTGAAATGTACCATGGTTGTATGGTAATGCTTTACATTGACTTTCATAATGCATTTAATATGCATTCTTAGGCCATTCATTGAACCTTCATAATGCATTCATAATGTATTCACAGAACATTTATACGCCGCATGTAAAAATATCGTGACATCCTAATATACCTTAACAGCTTCAATGTACATTAATAGCATTATATGATTATAGTGATTATCATACTGTATAATGTTCCTTAGAAATGTATATTAAAGCTGTTAAAGTATTTTAGGCTCCTAATGTTCTACGAATGCTTTATAAAGACATTAGGAAAGAGCAGTTAAATTGTCACTGATTAAATTGCTCTAAAAGTCACCTAACACTGAATCTTTTCAATTACTGAGACTCAAAAGCACATCAGTAGATTAGGTTTTGCACAATAAACTGCCAAGTAAAAATTTGATTGTCCTTAAATGACAAATTTAATGCTAAATCAAGAAATATCACCTCAAACCAGAAGACAGAGAAAACACTACAGATGCCATTACTATGATTCATTTGCACACATATTTATACCATTTCTTGTGTTCCATAGAATTGCAAGCAGCCCATCCAGGTCAGTGGCTATAATATGCATCAGCTCTGCCAGACTGGATTTATCTAAGACCCCGGGCTGCTATCCACCCTTCATCAGTGCTTGGCATGTCTGGGCAACTGTTTTCCCTAATTCCAGCTCCCTCTTGGATCTCCCCCTAAAGCTGAATTTCTTACTTGGTGAGGACTCACAGCTCATTTCTCCCATATGGCATGTTTATGATGACTGCACATGAGAGAAAGAAAACTGTACAGTTTACATGAGAGAAAGAACACTATACAGTTTACATGCTTTACTTTCTGTCCCTTGTAGTTTCTAGCAGAGCTGTTTTTTAAAAAGGATATGAGACTCAGTAATGTAGGGAGATTAATGATCAAATCATATAATTTCTTTTCCTGTGGTTTCCTATGTCATCTAGCTTCTTTCAGTCCATTATAACTAGATTGCATTCAGTTTCAATACATTTTTTAGCTTTGATTCTAGGCTTTGGGAGGAGTCTTTTTTTCTCTCCTAGTGCTGCAGGATTCAAAGCAGGGACTTGGCACAGTCTGAGGCGTAAATATGCCTTTTCAGCCTAGGTCATTCAGACCCAAATGCCAGTTGAGAGAATGATCTGCAATTCCTTTTTTTTTTTTTTTTTAAAAAAAAAAAAGCATTTCTTTATCTTATTTCCCTAAACAATTAGAATTTCCTTGTTTCTCATACATGATTTTTATAGTTCTGAATCCCATTCTGCAATGTCTAAAACTCAACAAAACATAAAACTTGAATAATCATAGGAAATACAAATATTTTTTAAAAGTTTGGCCATTATATCCCTACAGTAAAAAAGACTTGGTACCTAGAAAACATGAATACCTTTAGTGTTTCAAGACACTCCTACAGTATGTGAATAATCACTACTTTAGGGTGTTCAACACAAGACTACTGAGCTTGGTGGGTCAGTACCAGCAGAAAGCAAACACTGACAGGCATCTGATGTGCAGATTGTATTGCCCAGTCTTTCTGATACTGCAAATTATGTCACACTTATGTGTGACTCGCACCAGGGTGACATGATTCAGCGTGTCCTTGTTACTGACGTGCTGACATACCAGGTTAAAATGACTTCCCTTGGGCACACTGGACCACAAGCAACAGTGTGCCTTCAGCATAGCACCAGCCCCATGTGGAATTCCATTTCTCTGTCTGTGCGGGGCTTTACTTCTAGAAAGCTATAGAGCTATCTGCACTAAATCACAGCTCTCTGAAGAGTCGTTTTAAAGCTAAATTGGAAGTCAGCGTTGAGTGCACTGTTGTTCTAAATGATCAGTGTCGCATGGATGCCCAAAAAAGTTTGAGCCATTGAAATACTTAATACAGTAAATATCCAAAACCTGTAAAAATATATATAGGTTGTTGTTAACTTACAAACTATTCAATTTTAGACTGATTGACTTCCTAACTATATAGGGAACATAGTTACGTGGCCATGACTGTGTCAAGTCTGGCAGTATGAATATTGCCCAGAAAGTGGGTGTGACAGTTTCCGCCCCAACTCCAGGCTGCGCTAGTATCCCCGTGAGAAAATACTGATAAAAATGTTAAAAATACCAATAGTATGACTTTAAGATTAAATAATTTTATTAAACAGTATACTATACTTATGATAATACTTGATAATACTTACATGCAAAAGGCCGAACTTATGACCTAATTGTCTTAAGGCCAGTCGGTGGGAAATGATCACAATCATATGTCGACGACAACCTGTACACAAATCGTCCATAACTTACATTTTTCAGACATTTTTTCCATACACTTTTATGTCAGCGTTCATCACAACTGGTCAGAATTAATATCTTGTAATGCCTTATGGCTTGGCAAAGAGTCCTTCAGTTTTTCAGTGTTCATGAATTATGTTTTGGCCGACATACTACATTACTTCATTATTGCCTACATTGATGACACCCTTATCCTCTCCACTTCTCCTGAGGACCATGCGCACCATGTGAGGCAGGTCCGGGGCAGTGGCAGCTGGTGAAAAACATTCTTGGTGGGGCTTACGTACCAATAGATTTCTCTTCCTAGTCCAGTATAAGCATTCAAATGAACAGTCAGAAAATGACAACAATTTCACAATCATAATTTAATTTCCTTCTCAAAATAAGCAGTTTCACAGATAAAGTAAATTAACAATTAACAGCTACAGTTATTTCGGACCTGTCCCTCTTTTTCTGTAGCAGGGGTGCCCCAAAACCATTTAATCTGGCGATGCTGATAGGCCAAATCTTTATTATTTTCACCTAGCAACCATACACAACTGTCTGTTTAGCTGCACTTCTGGGGAGCTTTGATGAGCACCTGTGACGGAGCTGAATCAGTTTAAAACGCACACCAGCAGCTAATAAAGTTAAAGGGAGCAGGCGAGATCGTGGTCCAAGGGCAGGCAAAGGGTCGATGTCCAGAGAAGTCAGTCCTACGTGGAGTGACGGGATGAGAAGACAAGGGGAAGGGACACGCAAAGCTGGTGGAGGAGCAGGGCAGGACGGAGCAGGCAGGTAGGAGAAGGCGGGTGGATGGAGCGGGCGAGACAGGCAGGGCAGATGAAACGGCAGGGCAGGACGGAGCAGGCAGGGCATTCTGGGAAGACAAGAGACAGGGAATTGCTTAGTACGGCACATCGGAACAATGGCAACAATACTTCACACTGAGCCTGGTCATGGACAGCCTTAAGAAGCAGTGACATTAGCAGTCGATTATATAAATATATATTAGTTATTATTTTTATATATTATATAACAACCCCCCCCCACACACACACACACATCTGGGAGGGCGTCGCCCAAGCACCCCCTATTGGCCAGCCACCACTGGTCCGGGGGCATCATCATGGTAGCCAGTTCTTCTTGACAGGTGAAAGTATGGGCACAGAGCTGGGCTAATAGTCCCATGGAAATGTGGTGGCTGATATCCCAGCACGCACTGCAAAGGAGTGAGGTTGGTTGCTTGCTGGGTGAGCAAATTCCTTGCATACCTTGAGAGACTTGGTGACCTCCAGGAGTTAGGAATTATTAGGACAGGTTATTCTTGCACCATCCTTTGCACCATCGTTTGACCCCGAATCCTAAGAATGAGTTATTATACAGAATAATAATGCAGAAAGAACCAGGAGCAAAAGCACACAGCAAAAGTGACAACTAACACAAACATACTCAAGGACCGGCTAAAGATTAAAGCATGGCACTTATATACACAGATAATTAGGTTCAAGCATAGATTTATGAGCTTGGAAAATTGAGTTATATATCTCAATCCCTGCCTTGTTTTTAAAATATCACATAATATTAGCCCCCACCCCATCCGGCCCATTTAAAACATTTATTATGCAAAGAACAAGTAAACAGGCTACCAGAGGAACTACACGAGGAGACTGTATTATTTGTCTTTGAAGAAGTGCTTATAGTCAATCAGCATTCTCTACAACAGCATCAAAAGAATGGAATTTATCATAGTCATGCTGGCACAGAAAAGGGCCTTCCCCAAACTCTTCCCACAAAAGTTAGAAGCATAGAGTTATCCAAAATGTCTTGGGATGCTGAAGCATACTTCCCTACACTGGAACTAAGCAGCCAAAATTAACCACTAGAAAACAACCCCATACCAATATCCCATCTAACCAAACTTTACAGTTGGCACAATGTAGTCAGGTAGGTAACGTTCTCCTGACATCCACTGAGCCTAGACTCATCCATCTGACTGCTAGAAGAGAAGTGGGATTCGTCACTCTATAGACCAAGGTTCCACTGCTCTAGTGTTCAGCCCTTCACCATTCCATCTGATGCTTGCACCACAGTTTAAATGGACTTCATATTCATTTACTTACATTTTGCCCAGACTACCTTAAATCTGACAAGTTACAGGCCTGAAATGTAATAGGAATCATAAATATTTTGCAGGTTGCAAGTAAAGTAAAATATAAATAAAAGGCTGTGTCCCGTTTTGATCGAACAATCCCCCCAATATCTAACAAATTATTAACTAACCAAGTGACTTATTTATCCCCTGTTGTTTTGACTTGTAAACCAGGATCGGGGGGGGTATTTCACGAAACAGGATAAATGGAAAGTCTGACTTTATTTAGGTACTTTCATGGAATACCCCCCAGGTTCCTTAACTTAGGTGTGATAGCGCCTTACATAGCATAATGTTTCAATTTCATTTAGGCCACTAAACATCTGCATCTGCTGGTAAGGACAGAGTTAGTTTAACCAAATTTATTTTTAAGGTTGAAATAGAGCTGCCACCCATTCTGTATTTTACCGGATCGTCCAGTATTTAAAAATGAAACGCTGTGTCCCGTCTTGAACCAATGTAGGACACAATTTGTCCCATATTTGTGGTTTGACCCCTCCTTATCACAAATTTTATACTTTATTGTAAAAGGAAGTCCAGTATTTTTTCAGATGTAAAATGGCAACAACTATAGGATGCAAAACATTAAAACATTAAAAGTCTAGCATTGCAAGTAATTATTAGCTAGCAACACTTCTGTTGAATAGTATTGTGAGCCAGGAGGCTTTACTAACCTAGACTCAAGATTGAAGAAGTCTTATGTGTCACGTGCATAGTTATACATGTAAATCATGCAATGAAATCTAACAATGAATCACTCCTGAGACTGTGCATTTGATTTAAACAGAAAAAGATAAGTAAAGCCATGGTGATATGGTACATAAGTTTTATTATTGTTCCTTCTCAATCATGTTAAGTTATATACTAGGTATACGTTAACATATACATTAATGACAAGCAGTATGTACACAAGTAATCAATATGTACTCTTATAATTCAAAATTTAAAGTGACATTGTGCTTTGCAGAACCGATGTGCAAATGGCAAACAAATGTTCCCTTGTTTAAATTATATCGTGGCCATGCATGTTTTTTTAATTTGATCACACTTAATTTTTTTAGAATGTCCTGATAATTTTTGTCAGTATGTCATGAGAGGGGCTTTGTACTGAAATTAGGTTTGATCGCATAGAATTTGTTCAGTAAAACGCACAACAAATCACAAAAGTCTCAAAGTGCTACTGCTTAGTCTGTCATTAGTCTGTAGTGACTTGAAATATGGTTCAAGATATATTGTAGTATGTGTTACGTGCATGGTTTTTCCTATGTTCGACATTGAGTCATTTTCATAAGCGTGGTATGACACCGTTCTGTTACTATACCTTACTGAGTCTAGGCGTGTACCATATTTTAAGCACGCATGACTTGACCGCGTATGGGCATAGCATGGAAAGCTTGACTGCAGTGAAATCTCGGCATGCACTTTCCCACTTTTAAATCACATACCTTGGTCTGATGTTGTTCGTTTTTAAGGTTTTTACCATTTTTGTCAGGTAACCTGTCACCTCGGGGAGTCACACCAAAACAAAAAGTGAGTGCTCGTTATTGCTTTTTTCATTTTTGATTTGAGCACAAAATGGATTATGACGTTTATCCATTTCCAATGTTGTGCTCAAATCAAACATTGAAAAAAACGCATAATAAGCAATAGCAACATTTCGCTTCCTCATTAAACTTCTTTAAAAACTTCCCCTGCACCCTGCCTGTTTACCAGCAATAATAGTCCCTAGCAACCTGGACCAATATATATAGACAGACAGGCCGCTGCATTCACGTATGTTGTGGCTCATTTCCATTGTGGCTTTTCTATTTTTCTTGAGGCTTTTGTATTTGTGTTGTAGCTTTTGCATTACCTTGACTTTGCATTACGTTGAGGTGTCGGGGACACCGTACTTTTCAGTTTGTTAATAAACCCCTGTTTCCACACAAGCCGCAAATGGGTCGTCCACGTCCTTTTCCTGCACTGTGACACTGCACTTCTGAACCACCTGAGTTTGTGACACTTAGTGGCACCTAGTAAACTGTCAAAGAAAAGCTTTCTTGAACTTTTTGCTATGGTGCAGGTTCACAAAAATCCAAAGCTGTCTGTAATTGTTCAGTTTTTCAGATTTCAGAGCCACTGGCAACAACTGGTCTGTCGCAACGTCTGAACTTTTACGTCCCAAACCGTTCTATGATGTGCTTGACAGAATGCCGAAGTACAGCGATTGTTGACAGAGTCCAATTCGGATTTCAGAAAAGCCTTAGAAATCGCTTCTAAGTGACGGAATTAATGACACGGCATACTCAGGAGACACGTAGTGAAGGGGTGGGGCTTTGTATTTCTGCCTGGACACAGTTCCACGTGTGATATGAAGAAGCACTCCATGGACATGTAAGTGGAGTGGAGATGGAATGCCATAATTGCCATAAAACAGGCTATATGGTGCATGAATGTCAGGCTAGAAACAAATGTTTTGGTACAAAAAGCCATCCATGTGTAACGGAATGAAAATTATTATATTGTGAACTCACATACGTATGTATGTGTATATATATCTGTCTACATGCGAATGTATTTGGTGTGTGTGTTGTGTATCTATGTGGATGTATGGGGGTGTGCATGTATTTGCATTTATAGGTGTATGTGTTTTATTTATTATTGCTGTATGTATATTACTGTGTATGTATATAGATACAGTTTTACTCTATCATTTTCGTTTGTTTCCTTTAAGGTCTTGCTCCGGTGGGGTGGGGGGTGGTTTGGGGTTTTGGTTTCGGTTCTGGTGCTTTTTCTTTGTTTTGTATGTTGAGCAGTTTTTGATGTGTCACTTTTGTATGTATTACACTAAAAGCCAATAAAAATTTGGTTACAAAAAATAAATAAATATTGTGAACATTGAACACTCACCAGAGTTATAAAATTCTTCTTTGTGATTATTTTTATTTCTCTGTTAAAACTACAATTATAAAAAACACCTGCACTTCTGATGCAACTGGCACGTAGTTTCTGGTTGATTGTTTCCTTTTAAGTGTTGCCGCGATCTGTCCTCCAGCAGAAATAAAGATTTGAGTCGCATGACAGTTGCATTGTTTAAAAAAGGGTCAGTCTATAAATACACACAATCGCACATATTTCAACTAGAGTAAATTTATTGATTATAAGTTCAATTAGATGACTCATACTTGTTAAAATATTAATAATAATAATATTTTGATGCAGAAATGCAAACTAGATTTGGCGCCAATCACTTCCCCAAAAGAAAAAGAAGAAAAAAATGCAATCATTTGTTAAATAAATTTTTGTTCTTATAGAAAGAAAAACGTGTGCAGTGTTGACAGAGGGTGAACATTTATATGTGTGCAGGTATGTTCTTTTGTGTTACTTTATGTATATTTAATGCATGTGCCTCAATGTAATGTTACGGTAATAGTTATTTTTAATGCATTTGTTATGGTGTGAATGTTCTCTCTCTCTCTCTCTCTCTCTCTCTCTCTCTATATATATATATATATATATATTTCAATATGTACGGAATGGAAAAAAATTATGATCACTCAGCAGAAATAAAGATTTGAAGCCGGAGAAAGGAAAACGTGTGCAGTGTTGACAGATGACAGTGAACATTTATATGTGAGCAGAACACGTCACACGGACCGCAAAAGCTGATCGAGGTGAGACCGTCACACATAGCACACGCATTAACACATTGAAGTGGATACAGGAGGTGCCTTTTCACAAATAAGTGGACATACTTCTGATAGCAGATAAGTTATACTTATGGAGGTAATTGCCCTAGTATAAGGGGACAAAACTGGCTACACAAGATAAAATTGGACTGGGACGGCATTTAGCATGTAAGACCCAGTACAGTGCAAGATATACTGGACAAGTTCCCTAGGGTTCTTGGAGAGGGACTGGGTACCTTTTAGTCTAAGACAGAGGTGCTGTATATGTGAATCCTGAAACACAGCTATATTTTTTCAGGTCTAGGAGTGTATATTATTCGCGCAGGAAAAGCAGAACTGGATCACTTGCAGAGAAAGGGGATCATTTCTCCCACTGGGCAGCCCCTATTGTGCCAGTAGTTAAGGCTCATGACTCAGTCTGAATTTGTGGAGACTATAAGCTTACAGTTAATCAAGTCGCAATGCTGGATGCTTACCCAATTCCCCAAAAAGAAGTACTTTTGCAACACTTACTGATGGCCAGACTAAGATATGTTGTTCTATACACTCTCAGAAAACAGGGTGAAAATCTGTACCGTTGCTTCTCACTGGGGCTGTTCCCTCAAGGTTCTGCCAGTTGTTGTCAGGGTCAGCCTTGTTGTCTCACTCTGTCCCTTCCCTGTTTGCCCAGCAGGTGTTGCTGGTCATCCTGTCCCTCGTGTTGTCAGTCTTTGTGTTTTCCCCTGCTGCTCACTGGCCGCATAGCTCAACTTGTTTGTTTTGCTTGTATCTGTGAACCCTTCTGCCCTGTGTTTGAATCCTGCCTCTTCTGTTTTTGTATTTTTCTCACTAGTGTTTTCATTGTATGAGTTTTTCTAGTTCCTGTGTCTTCTGATTTGGTTTTGGTTAACGTCTTTGTGCATATGATTGTGTTTTTATTTGTCTAATTCCCCAGTGTTAAATTCTGTTTCCTTGTTTCTTTCTTACTACTTAGTTTCCGTGTTTTAGTTCCTTTGAGTTAATTAGTTTCATATCTGCCCTGTTTTCCCAGTCTTTGTTAATTAGCTTCACCTGTCCAGTGTTAGTCTCGTTACCCCTTAGTAATTTAGTCCCTGCTTCTGATCAGTTCCCTAGTGGTTCATTGTTTCATGTTTGTAATTCTCAGTGTTAGATGTGTATTCTGCTTTCTTGCCCTGTTCTTGTTTGCCTTGTTTATTCCCATTTACTTTTGACCCCTCGTGCCCTTTTGTTTTGTTAGTGTTTTCTTGTGTCTTTTAGTTCATTGAATAAACCCAATTTTTGTCCTTGCAGCCATAAGTGGGTTGTCCACCATTTGTGTTTTCACCATGCCTCGTCCCGGCTCCAAACCCGCCTGGATCCATGACAATTGTATCCTTAGCTGTAGGCAACTGTACCTTTTAAGGTATAGACATGGACTCTGACGAACATTTTTGTACCATTCATGGTACACCAATGCTGTATGTACCTTTGGGATTGTTCCTCAGAGTCTTAAAAGGTATAATTACAAGGGTACAGCCCCAGTGACAAGCAAAGGTATACATTTTTACCCTCTATTCTGGGAGTTCACAAAGCAGGCAGCTTGAATTCAAAACAGCTTAAATGAAGCTTGAATGGCCAGTGATATT
>JAABNY020003593.1:0-10527 GCA_015164015.2 Brevimyrus niger
CACATGGAATCGCCTGACTAGCCTGGGAATCTGGTGCTGGCAGCACTGTACCTTCTGACGTTGGCCCCTTCAACCCAGATCTCTTCCTCCAAAATTTCCTCACCAATTTTTTTAACTGGAAGAATTTTTTTGGGAGTTTCTTCTGTTTAAACCCAACAAAATTTGTGTGTGCCTGCATTTATCAAAGAACAAGCCCTGTAGCAACCAGTTTCGCTCATGCAGGAAACAGCGGAAATGACGTCAATCAGTCAAATTAGTAAAGGTAACATTAGTATACTGTACTGTGATAAATGTCTGTTAGTCGATACTGTACTCAGATATTTGTTTTTTTAAAGGTAATGTATTAAGCTAATTTTCAAATGGAATTAAAGTGTTTTGGTAACATATTTAGGGTTTAAACTATAGAAATAAGCACATATTACAATTTTTTGTGACTAGCAAACATCCACGAATCATCTTCATTCGCGACAGGTTCTTGAACGTAACCTCGTGAATGTCCCAGGTCTGACTGTATTTTGATCGAGCGGCTACTCCTCAGAAACTGACATCAGAAGGGCTATCTTATCCGTGCTGTGTGGATTCTGGTTGACCTGGGCTGATGTTTGGACAAAAAACTATGTGTCTTTCAGCTAATACAGTTTTTTTTTTTGATTGCTTAGGCACAATTTTGAACACTGGGCTCCTTTTTTCAAAACACTTCACACAATTAACACAACCACACAATAATTATACAATAATTATTAAAAAGGATATTTTGTCCCATAACAAAAACCACATTGCTATTATCGACACATTGCTCCAGCCTGATGGACAGAGATACTGGGTTTATTGCACGAACGGGAAGCACACAACGAAAACGCCAACTAACATTAACCAACATTCATGACAGATCTGACCCATACGGACTTAGACACAGACTAAATAGACAGACAGACTGAACTGAACAAGCAACAGGTGATCACAATCAGGAATTAACACGAGGTAACGAGGGAGACACAGGGGGAACATAGGCAGGCAGAACAAAAGGGCCAGGAGTAAACAGAAGACCCACAGGAGGAGGAGGCGAAACAGAAGGGACGAGGGGCAGTCAAGGGAGACCAGACAGGAATGGATGGGGGAAAAAGGGTAGCCTGAGGGAGCACAGGTGGGCGAAAGGCAGTGGCCGGAGGGGCTGCAGGCGACAGGGAGAAGGGAGCAGGAGGGGACCATGCAGGGGACGAGGAGCCTGGGCGAGGGACAGACGAAGGGGACAAGGAGGGAGTCGGAGGGGCCACAAGCCACGGGGAGGAGAAGGGGGAAGCCGCATCCAGCGAACGTGCCACCACAGCATGCAAAGGTGCTGTCCACTGACAAGCCGACGCAGGGGGACCCGCAGGTGACCGACGCGGAGTCAGAGGTGGGACCGTGGCCGGGGGATGAGAGAGCAGAGGGGGACCCGCAGGCAACCACCAACCTGGAGCAGGCGGACCCGCAGGCGCGCCCCGAGCCCCAGCCAAAGCGAGCAAGGGCGGACAAGGGGGCAGGGAGGGCGAGACCCGGCTCCTGTGCTGGTGTCCTCTCCCCTTTTTGGACACAGACAGGTGGGGCAGTTGCTGGGATCATCAAAAAGTCATAAGGAAGGTCCCTGAGGGGTCCCATTCAAGCTCCTCCCCCATGGAGGTAGGAGCAGCAGTCAGACTGTCCAAAACCTCCTCAGGGACTAGTACCAGGGCTGGGGGAGCTAAAGTCAAGGCCTCAAGTGAGGTAGCAGGCATGGCCACGGGTGAGGCCACAGGTGGTGCAGCCAGAGCCGCGGGCATGACCGCAGGCGGTATAGCCGGAGCCGCGGGCGTGACCACAGGTGGTGAAGCCGGAGCGCTGAAAGGCGAGCTGGGCTGCGCAGGCAGGATGGGCTGGACAGGCGACTGGCCAGCAGAGGTTGCCTCTGTGGGCACCTCGGACATACAGCCAGCAGGGGCCACTTCAGCGGGCACCTTGGGCGTGCAGCCAGCAGGGGGCACCTCAGCGGTAGCAGCAAGCGGTGCCACAGGCAGAGCGGTGGCAGCACCTCACGGCTGTGGGCAGGTCCAGGTCAAGCAGGTCTGGGACAGGTACAGGTAAGTCCGGAACACTGGGCAGGTCCGGAACACTGGGCAGGTCCAGAACGTCCATTAGGGCTGCCTGAGCCCGCGTCGTTAAAATGGACGTTGCTCCTTTAAGAACCTTTAAGAACCTTTGGGATCCGGGAAATCGTGTCTCTCACGCAGCCGTCCCTCCTTGGCCCAGGCAAGCCGGCCGGTACTGGCAAGCCCCAACCTGCGGCGTCTTCCCTGGCGGGAACTAGGGAGCAGGCTTCCACGAAGAGCGTCTTCTCCCATTCTTCCACACCTTTTCTTCCTGCGCCGCCCGGGGCCGGTAGGAGAGTGACTGAAGCCGCTACTCCCTTACCCGGTGGATGAGCTGCTGCAGGAGGGATTGCACATTGTTGCTGGGAGTAACCTCCTGTAGCAGATCCCAGCTCTGCTCAATGAGGGTATAGCATCCGGGATCCTTTTGGATCTCTGGCAGCTCTCGGCAGTAACCCACCTCATACAGCAGGATGAGCCATTGGTCCTCGTCCTGCCACGGTGAGTCTTTTGGGAGATCTGTCATTCTGTTTTGTTGTGTGGAGCGGGCGAGCAGAAAGCAAGCGACAACAGTCAGATGGACAGTGAAACTGGGTTTATCGCAGGACCGCGGAGCACACAGGGAAAACAACTAACCTTAACTAACATTAATGACAGATCTGACCCATACGGACTTAGACACGAATTAAATACATCAGACAGGCTGAACTGAACAAGCAACAGGTGATCACAATCAGGAATTAACATAAGGTAACAATGGGGGTGTGGCACAAACGAGGATTGTACGAGCCAGGCGTGACAGTGCTAAATTTAAAACACTTTTAGTCCTTTTACTTTCCTCATAATTACTGTGAGGAATACAAAGTACAAAATAAATTCACCATGTTGTGTCCGTAAAGTAACACACAGATTACATACTATTAAGAGAACAAGATAGACAGAGACCAAGTTGGGCTTTTAGAACCAAACTTATTTACAGTTTTTTACAATTGCTAAAGCACAATTTTGACAACAAGGCTCATTGTTGCAAATCATTCAGCACAATTCACAAAACACCTCACCCAAAGACCTCATATATCCTGCAAAATGAAGCACTGCAACATTGTAAACAATGGCATGGCCACGTCCAGATGCCTTCCTGATCGCTCCGCTTAGACTGTGCTTTTATTTTATTTTTTACGTAGTTTTTATTGTTTTTCATGCAAGCGAAATAACTAGTTTAGTTATTTATGACAGTGCAACGCTTCTTGACATCAGAAGCCAAACTCCAAAGTTTATTTTAGATGCTTTTAAACCCAATCTGTCGTGGCCGGCTGGTATCCTGTGAGGCATGAACGACAACAATGGACAGAGACACAACCGCCCAAGAGGCAGAACAAAGAAGCATCACGGGACATGTGGCGGTGTTCGGAAGAGACTGAGGAAACGTGCTCATCGTCCTTCACTGCCAACATCTTGCTCGCCAACGTCCAACCTCTAGAAAACAAACTAGATGACCTCAGGGCGAGGCTGAAGTTCCAGCCCGACTCAAGAAACTGCAGCATCTTATGTTTCACCGAAACATGGCTGACTCCCCTGGTACCGGAACTAGCAGTAACTCCATCGGACTCTTTCTCTGTGTGAACAGAACGTCAGAGGCAAAGAAATGCAAGGGCGGAGGAGTCTGTTTCATGGTCTCTACACTATCGCACTCCTGCTCGCCACATCTGGAATACCTAACCAATGTCAAATGTCGTCCGTTTTACCTGCCCCAAGAGTTCAGCTCGGTCATTGCAAAGGCGGTGTATATCCCACCTCAAGCAGACACAGGTACGGCTTTGTCTGAAGTACATGATGTGCTTAATGCGACTCAAAACAAACACCCGGACACAGCGCTCATAGTAGTGGGGGATTTTAGCAGAGAACCGTGTTCAGTGCATTTAAAAAGTGCCATTTTGAATTGCGAAATGTGTGTAAAGCAGGAAATGAGTTTAGAGTTTTGGAGACTTGAGAAGAGGTTTTGCTCTCTGTCCGTGAGTTTTAATAATTGTGCTATAATGTGTTAGTGTGTTAGCAATTGTGAAAAACTGTAATCATACAATTCAGGGCCACCGTACTCAGCGACCCACAATTATAATACAGTGGTACCTTGGTTCTCCATCTCACTAGAACTAGAATTTCTTGAAAGTCGAACAAACCAGTTTCACCTAGAACTCAATCTGAATATCAGAAGTCAAACTGTGAATGCTGATCTAATATAAATTGTACGCGCCAGGAAATGAGTTATACTACAATGCAATTCTTACTTGAATTCCTTCTTCACAGACTGAATGATTAACCAAATAAAACAGCACAACATTACAGTAACTAGCAATAAATAAACCACTAACTTACGTTTACTATTAGAGCATTTATGTCATTTATTTAAACTTTATTTTACCAGGTAAATTAACTGAAAACCAGTTCTCCCTGCTTTATGTGATATTCGGGAGAAATAGCAGATTACGCATCCGAACGGCCTGGGATACAAATGTCATGCATGTAACTAAACTCTTCAGCCAATAAGGTCACGGGGGCAGTTCCAGTTTGTGCAGCCTGGTGAGAGTTCGCAATGCATCTAACCGTAATGTATTGCGTCAAGATCAGAATGCGTTGCTTTAAGCCAGAGCTGTAAGCAAGTTCAACGCACCCAATGACTGGACTGGGGAAACAAACTGAAATGCGGACTTAATAGCGAGGACTAATGGCAATAACCAGAAACAGCTGATCACATGGGGATCCCACATGAGGTTAATGAGGGGGCGTGGCACACGGAAGGAGCGGACTATTAGGGCAGGACAGGGGTAATGTAGACATAAGATCTTTATCGTTTTGGAAGCCATTAAGAAAAAATTGCTCACTTGTTTGTGTTCATTTTGTGTTTAAATGCTAACAAAAAAATATATTTAGGTGTAATTTTGGGGGCCGGGAACCAATAATTGGTTTTCGATTAGAAAATTTGATCTGAACTCTAACTTTTCAGGATTCGATCTGGAGTTTGGAACAGGTTAAATTCGAGAAACGATCGAGGTACCACTGTACTTTATTATATATTATATTATATAGGGTGTGTGCGCCTGTGTTTGTTTGCTAGCCTGGCGCCGCTGAGTCATGTGACAGCCGGGAGCGGCATTTCAGAGCAGCAGCGCAAACGCAGTGCATTCGAGAGAAAGACTGAAAATGAAATATCGATCTCATTAAACTGGTATTGATCGATATCAATACCAAGATTATTATCAATACTTGGATCGATCCGCCCAAAATTAACATGTTGATGGAATGGATCTCTCACTTAAGTGAGACTGACTTTTCAAATTAAGCAAGACTTTTCCTTAAGCCTGCTTCATGGAATACCCCTTAGGGAATTGAACTAAGACAGGAACTTCAATACAAAAACTAAAACAGATAAATAACACAGCAGGAGTGAGATATGAGACAATTAACCAATCAGGGAGGGTGCAGGACAATAAGCAGAAAACACAAGGATTGGCACAAGAACGGGCAACAGGTGAAAGTAATAATTAATTCAAGAAACTCAAACTAACAGAGAAACTGATGCCCTGTCCACACGTACACGGGTATATTTTAAAATAGTGTTTTCCTTCCTCCGTTTAAAAAAAAAATCCCCGTCCACATGAACATTGTCTTCCAAAACATTTTTGCCACATGAAACCGCTAAAATGCGCTGTCAAAAGTATGCCGAAACAGGCGACATTATAACTCTAACCGTACTGCCATGTTAGCCAATCAGAAGCCTAATTACCAGTCCTGTTGAAAACCATGGCGCACATTCCAACGCCTGTGTTGATCAATATAATGTGAGAGTGACATTAATCTGTACACATGTAAGGAGTCCTGTCACCAAGGTTAGCACAAGCACTATTTTGACTAAGTCCACTGTCACAGGGTGAGCTGTGACACTTATGCAGCCAACCAGCGTGCAGGCAGCCATTTGCCAGCATTTTCTAACATGCTGTCCTATGTACTGTTTAATCTCTTGGTCTATCTTTATATTGCCATTTACCACTACTTGAAATAAACTTAGTATGTTGTGCTAAGCATAGTCTCTGGTACACAGGGAAAGGCCTAGCGGTGTTACTAGTTGCGGTTATGTGGGCACAAACATTTGTCAATTATACAACTACCAAAACTCTCTTTTACTCATTTTCGTCTGTGTTGAATTTTTATGGTATCAAGGGAGGCAATTTACACACTGGCTGTTTAAAGATCATTCATATTTATTGGTAAAAATGTTGAAACATTTTTTCATATTCTGTTTAGCTTACTGATATCACACTGTAGCTGTTTACTTCCTGGTTTCTGACGGGAAACCAGGGGATCGGTTTAACTCATGTAAATAGAGGGGTTTTCCGTAGGGCCAGGGGTAGAGTCCGATGTGACGGGTCGGGGTGTCATTTGCCCTCAAGTGGGTAAAATCGAGGCCATCAAGGCTGCTGAGCGCCCTACCACCAAGAAGCAGGTTTGCTCATTCCTGGATTTGGTAGTATCTTAGTGCTGATCATCTTGTTTTTCTGGCTATTTGTGGAGTTTGTTGGCTAATCTCCGCGGACTCAACTTTCCTGATGTGCAATGGATCGCCTACTCCAGAGACTTTCTAAAGCAGTATGGACCTCACCACTTTCACTCCGCTCCCATAGACACAATACCGCAGGAAATACTACGTGACCAGGAAACGCACAACAAAAAAATGGTAACGAGGAGGGGGAAGAAAAAAGGTGGAATAAGAGCTCATCTGAAGAAGGATGGTTGTAAATAGCGAGTGCTCCCCTCGGTCATTCTTGCTAATGTGCGCTCGCTTTGCAATAAGAGAGACTAGCTCCAAACTAATGTTAATCACATGCATGAATAATGGACTGCCTCCATTCTTGCCTTTGAGGAAATGTGGCTAAATAAGAACATCAGTGATGACATACTGCAAATAGATGGATTCGGCACTCCCCTCAGACTCGAGACCCGAGATACTGAGTACACTGGCCAACAACAAGGCGGTAGTGTGTGTCTCTACATAAACATACGCTGGTGCTCGTCATTCGAGAGGAGCTGTGCAACAATGACATAGAACTTCTTGCTGTCTCACTCCGCCCCTTTTATCTTGTAAGAGAATTCCCTAAACTCTTTTTTTATTCTGGTTTATATTCAACCTAAGGCAAATGCTTAGAAGGTTGTTTTGAGTCAACAGATTGGGACAGCCTCCTCTCCTCCTCCTGTAACATCCATGAACAACTGGACACGGTGTCTTCTTACATCTCCTTCTGCATAGACAGCATCATTCCCATTAAGGAGGCAATAATCTATCCCAACAATAAACATTGGATGACCAAAGAACTTAAAGGAATTCTAAATAAAAAGAAGAGAATATTCTTCACCAGCACAAATCTTGAGAAGAAGGAGGTTAACAAAGAGGTCAAAAGAGCCATAAAAAAATGCCAAGCTGATGTACAAGAACAAGGTGGAGGGAAAATTTAGTCAAGGATACCTCTGCTTAGCCTCGCAAGGAATTAAGAATATGGCAGTAGCGAACACTGCCCCCCCCCACCCACAGGACCATCCAGGTGGCAGGCAGCAGCCCAACATTCCTCCCTAAGGATCTCAACTCCTTCTCCAGATTTGAGGCGGACAACTCCTCCTGCCTCAGTATGGTCACCTCCTCCCTAATGGAACAGATCTCAACTTCTCCATCGAGGAGATTGTGAGAGCCCTCAAGAAGACCAAGGAGAACATAGCACCGGGCCCAGACAACATTAGTGGCCGTATTCTACGTCATTGCGCAGAACAGCTGGGGGGGGGTGTTTAAGCTCCTGTTTCAAAGATCAGTAGAGAGCTGCACAGTTCCCCAGCCATGGAAGCATTCCACAGTGGTTCCCATCCCCAAGAAGAGCTCAGTCAGGGCTCTGAATGAACTTAGGCCTGTGGCTCTGACCTCACTTGTGATGGAGACCATGGAGATGGTCATAAAGAAGCCCATTGTCAAGGTGACTAAAGCTCTGATGGACCCTCTCCAGTTTGCATACCAGGCAGGTAGGGGGGTTGATGATGCAAAACTATTCATCATGGGCACCATACACAGGCACCTTGAATGTCCTAACACCTCAGCTAGACTTCTGTTTGCCGACTTTTCATCAGCATTCAATACTAGAGGGTGCCGCATATGGATGCCCTGGTACTTCAGTGCTTTACTACTGTTTTGTCTCACAGTATGTTTTGCTCGGAGTGCCGCAGCAATTTCCTAATGTTGTGAACCTGCTCAACATTTGGCAATAAAACCTCTTCTTCTTCTTTTTCTACTATGCAGCCACATATCCGTGCAGAGAAACTATCCTCCCGCTTTCACCTGGATGACCAGCTAGTTCTGTGGATCCTAGATTCTTTTAATCAACAGAACACAGAGAGTTCTTCTCCAACCTCTCCTTCTCCTCCACTGGATCTCCTTAAAGGATATTCAGGACATTGTACTACTCCTTGATTGAGAGCATCATAACATTCTCAATAACCTGCTGGTTCCATGCCACCACTATGCATGACAGAGCACGCCTGCATAGGGCAGTCAAGGTTTGCTCTAAAATAATTGGATCACCAATCAGAACTCTGTCCTCCTTCTGTGAGCTGCAAACACGGAGAACAGCATGCAGAATCCTACAGAACTCATCACATGTGCTGTTCCCAGCCTTTGAGTGGCTTCCTTTAGGACGCCAAATCCACTGTCCAGATTGCAGGACACAAAGGGGAAGAGCCACTTTTATTCCAAGGGCTGTTCTACTTTTGAACTCGAAGCCACTATTACCCTCTGCCTTTATGCACTAAACCCCATAAAGGTATAACACATTTCATTCCCCAAAACCTATTGACCTCCCTATTTTTGAACCTTATGTGTAAAGTCCTGCTCCCAACGCTCCCAATTGTGTGCCACGCCCACCTCGTTGCCTCCTGTTTTGCCCCGATTGTAATCACCTGTTGCTTGTTAAGTCTAGCTTGACGTTTGTATTTAGTCCGTGTCTCAGTCAGTCTTCCCCAGATCTGTCATTCTCGTAGTCGTGTAGTCAATGCGTAAGTGTTCTGCCTGTTCTTGTGAGATTAAATCCCTTCGTTACCCCTACCTTGGGACTCCTGCCTTGTGGTGTTCGCTACCTTCACGCACGATCGTTACATGATGACAGATCTCCAAGAAGACGCATCGCAGCAGGACGAGGACCTTTGGCTCGTCCTGCTGCATGAAACTGCGTTCCTGCGGGAGCTGCCAGAGATCCGCGAGGATCCTGGCTTAATGGCTCTCGCCAACTGGAGCTGGGATCTCCTCCAGGGAGTCACCCCAGGAAACGAGGAGCACAACCTGGCGGAAGTGCGCACTCTCCTGAAACAGCTCCTGGAAGGATACAGAGAAGCAACTCCAACACCTCGCCAGCACGGAGACAACCCCGCCTCTGTCGAAGGGTAAGGGAAAAAAGAAGAAGCGGAAAGCTTCCCAACCCTGTACCCTGGCGATCTTTGTGAGAGACTGCTCGATTCTCCCTGGGGGGGAAGATACCGCAGACCTGCCAGCTGCTGCAGCCTCCGCTCTGCCCGAGGACTTGCTTGCTGCTGCCGCCGCTCTGCCCGCAGACCCGCCTGCTGCAGCCGTCGCTCAGCCCGCAGACCAGCCGGCTGTCACCTACGCTCTGCCCACAGACCCGCCTGCGGCAGCCTCCACTCTGATTGCGGACCCGCCTGCGGCAGCCTCCGCTCTGATCGCGGACCCGCCTGTTGCAGCCTCCTCTCTGGCCGCGGACCCACCTGCTGCAACCGCCGTTCTTCCCTCGGCTTCGCTGGTCGTCACAGTTGCCGCCGCCATTCTGCCCGCGGCCCCGCCTGTTGACTGTATGCCGGCTGAGGCCGCTTTGCCCGAGGCGCCCCCTACTGGCCACATGTGCGAGATGCCCGCGGAGGCAACCCCTGCTGGGCAAGGGTGCGAAGCACTCGGTTCTCCTGTCTGGCCTGTGACTTCTGTTCAGCCCTTTGCCCCTGTCCTGCCCGCCGAGGCGCCCCCTGCTGGCCACATGGGCAAGGCACCCACGGAGGCGCCCCCTGCTGGCTGCGTTTGCGAGGCTCCCGGCACACCAGTCCTGCTCAGCTCCCCTGACCAGCCTAGCTCTCCTGCCCGGCCCAGCTCTCCTGCCCGGCCCAGCTCTCCTGCCCGGACCCAGGTCTCCGAGGAGGTCCCGGACCATATAGCTGGAGCTCCGCCTCTTGATGAGGTGGAGCTCGAGTGGGACCTCTCGGGGACCTTCCTGGGGCCTTCTGGGCCCTTGCCCCAACGGGACCGTCATAAAATGGGACCCCGACTTTCCGTGTCTCGCAAGGGGAGAGGACACAGACGTCGGGCCCAGCTCCCGCCCGCCCTGCCCCCTGG
>JAABNY020003594.1:0-10520 GCA_015164015.2 Brevimyrus niger
TCAGTAAAACCCTTTGATTCCTCAACTGGAGTTCCCTTGCCTCGTTTTCCGCCCGTCACTCACCCGAACGTTGACACTAGGTACTTACTTATAAAACTAACGAATGGTAAAAACCATGCTATAAGGCTCTTCCAACAGTGGTATTAGTCCTGTGTAATATGTCTGGAAAGCCCAACTTAGTAGCTATGGCTCTATCTAACTATTAGATTAAAAGACTGATATACATGACCATCTACTGTAAATGAGAATCCTCCACCCACCCATCCATCCATCCACCCATCAATCCATCCATCCATCCACCCACCGACCCACACAGGAGCTAAATGGTTAAGGAGTGATTATCTAAACATATTTCACTATCATTCTTTTTGTTGTAATATTTTATTACAGTAAGGAAGTAATTTAACTCATGAGTAAACCATAAATAAATATTTTTCTAGGCTTCTATGCAACCGTGATTTTAGAGTATTTTTTGTCCATGAGTCATATTCCATGAATAGCGCTACTGCTTTAATCAAAGTAGCCCATTTACTTAAGTAGTTCTGAAAAATAACCACAATTTATTAAGGTGCATTGAAATACACGTATGGCTATGTGTTCCCCTCTGCTGATATGTAAAATTATGTTATTAACAATGTATATTGTTTTTCTTTGAAATGGCAGAAGCTGTTCATTGATTAAAGTGAAATGTCAAACATCTGTCAAAATTAATTTACAGCCAATAACCGGGAACCCTTCCATCTTATAGCACAATAAAACATGAAAAACTCTCCAGGGAGCAGAGTTCAATACTTATGCTTGAACAATGTAGTGTCAGACCAGAGGAAAACTGTTCTACAGTGAGGAATTTACTATTTGTTTAGCACCCTCATATAAAAATAGCTTACAAAACTTACAAAACATGTTTACTTGGTGTGACCTATTCATATAATTGCTATTTTCCTCAAGTCAGTGAGACAGAGGAGCACATGCTCGAGGGCACCACAGCAGTATTTCATGTCAGATTCAAACCAATAACACTTTCACCAAGATGTCACTTTGGTGCTCAAGGAGTGCCAGGATTCTTGAAGCTGGGAGAATCCGTTTAGATGATGAAACGCCACAGAACAACTGTCCAGAACACCCAAGGTCATTATACCTAAAGGCCCGTAACATTCAATTTACTGACCCTATAAACCATTAACATGTGGTTCCTGCACAGCTAGTAAGACCCAAGGAGGCTAAGTCATTGCTGTGTCTGTTGCTAATGTTGTTAATATTTATGGATGTAATAAATAACTGTAATAAATAGGCACATAAAAATAACTAATGAAAATGGAAGGGAAGTGGAACACTGAGATGCATGGCCACATGTTGTACCGACAAATTACTGGGAGTGTACCAGAGCCGTCATTACTCTGCACTGCAAGCAAATCTGGCCAACACCTGTGTCTCCCTCAGAGCTGCTCACCCTAATTAGCCTACAAGTACCTGGGGAAAATTTGTCTGTGCTACCTGTTGTCGGAACGTGTCTCCCCTTGCCTACAGTATCAGATTTTACTTTCGTTCTTGTCAGTCCATAAATGTCAATGTCCTCTTTTGAGTCTTTATGGTATTATCAGCCGCTGCAAGTAGAAATAGGCCTGGATATCTTAATAATTGCATAGTCACCAGACAAATGGGTGATGATACTTTATATTATAGACACCTTAAATCAAAATCAAGCCTCCATTGAATTAATTGTGCATGGTAGTCTGTAAAATCTATAATTCTAACAAGATATAAAATTATTATTTTTAGGGCTTATAATAAAACTCCAGAAAAGGACAAGAGTAAAGCCCTTACACATATGTTACAAAATACGTTTTAAGGATTTTATTATCTGAAACATGACCTATTATATCCAAAATTAAGAGAAAAGTAATAATATTAGGAACTTTTATCTAAAGAGGGACAAAGGAATTCTTGATTCTTCCAAACCCCCGACAGAAGTACTGTACATTATTTATTATACATGATCTTGTTTATTACATCCACTGTTTTGTTCCCTTTGATTGTGATTATTAAGAGACCCATTAAAAATAGGTAAGTGAGAAGGTCAAAGTTAGCCCCAGGGGTGGCATTTTAAATAGGCTGCTTATGTGAAGGGACTGCTTTTTCATTTTTCAATTAAACACGCTTTCCCCAAATGGTTTTAATGAAGATCAAGACTACGCACCATTTTCACACTGTGCAAAAGCACCTGGAGCACCATGAACACATTGTCACCAGAAGCTGCTGAGCGACAGCATTTTCCTTTTGTCACTGAGGTGCCTTTTCCGGGGAGGAGTTACATGGTATTAGAAACTGGGCATCTTTTCATTCCCAGAGCAAAAACACATGTTTGTTTGGAGGATATCTGTGTCACATACCACAGATATTATTTCTAAAACAAAACTGGATAGTTCACACATTATAGACAGCTGACAAAAGTAAGTCTTTTCTAAACTTTAACAATGCAATATTTCAGTCTGATTCATGCTTGGGCAATTTTGTCACTTGGACCTTATCCTGTTATTGGATGCCTAAAAAATTTTACCTGGAAATTGTTTGAGAGTGTTGATGCTAATTTGGTTTTTGGCAGTTTGTCTGCTTAATATTGATTCATATGGTACATCATGGGATTTATGACAGGGGGCAAGCAAGAGGACATAGATTTTTTTAAAAAGGTTTGAAGATCAACCTATTTATACTTTCATAACTATACTCACAACAATTTTTAGTATTTCACAAAAGGGGAAAAAACAATGCATATATTTAAATAATGTTTAACATTGTTATACAGGAGTGACTGACACTAGCTTAGGCAGTTGAGACAGGCATTTAGGGTAGGAATAAGTGTGGGGACAAGAGCTAAGTGGGGTCCAGGAAAGATAAAAAATAACATATGTTCCTATACTCACTGGCATTATTGCCTTATTTTATATATCACCATGGTTACTATAATGAAATCCCAGTTATAAGCATTACATCAATTTGGTAATTATCCTTTACATCGTAATCAATTCAGGCAGAATGTTTACTTTTTAAATTTTTGTAGTGTTACGTGCTGTAAGTTTGGGGTAAGTAGTATGTGCCGTAAGGGAGATACGTGTTGTAAGGTCAGGGTACATGCTGTAAGTGATCCGTGCCGTAAGTTCTGGAAAACGTTGGTGACAACCGCTGCCTCGACTCCACCTTCTGGACCTGGCCCCACCTCCCTAGCCCTTGGAGCAGTTTCCGGTTCGTCGACTGAACAAACCACATACTCAGCCCATAGAGCCCTGCAGCAGTCCAGGGAGCTGAGGAAACACATAACAACAGGGAGGACAGGATGGCCAGCAACACCTGCTGGTCAAATTGGGAAGAGACATAAAAGATTGGGGCAGATGGGTGCTGACCCTGACAAAACTAGGCTTATGATGAAGTGGAAACACCTCTACATATTAGACTAAATTTATAATGTGGAATCACTAAATGCATTTTGTATTTTGCAGAGTCAACATGCCTTTCTTGTTTTGCTGAGGTAGGTGTGTGCCCGTGGGGGGGGCTCTTTTATTGTTTTATATGAAAAAAAGCAATAATGAATGTGAAATATACAGACAATGACAGAGTACTCACTATGTGTGCAATTTACACTTTTTGTATACAGTATAGGGCTAAACAAGTTGGGGAAAATATCTAATCGTGATTTTTCTGACATATTGCAATTGTACGGAGCCTCTAAAGTTCGATAATGTGATAAAAAAAAAATATTATAAAATAATATGATAATTCACTATAAATTAGTATGCATTTCTGTGGACATCAGATGTACACAGAGACCATATTATGGACAGAATTCAGTTAATCAACATTCATATCCACATTAGAATGCCAAACAATGAAATTCGAGCTGCTCTTAGGTGGGGCATCAGGTGTCAAGTGCTCAATCTGTGCAACTAAAACAATTTAATAAAGAAATCAGGTAATGATGAGTGACTGTCGTGTCCTGCCTGTCTCCCTGAGCACTCTGCGGACTGGGTCAAGTAACTATCTCTAGTAGCGGTTTGAGGCACCTGCAATTCTATGAGTATCAGCAGGCAGTCTGTGATTCCTTGTGTTAATCTATTCATATTCACCATTTTATTGATGCGATATGCAGGCTACCCAGTGTGTCTCATCTGAAGTAATGGGGATAGTGTAATTCACGGAAAATTGGCTTGGTAACATAACTTACACATGACGTACAAATGGAGGGAATCAGCACCAAGCTCTTTCATTGGGTTGGCTTAAAAATATTTCAAATGTAATGGAAAAAATTGTGACACTAATGAGTATATACAGCATCAAAAGTTTGATTCCATGAATTACTTGCATTTGTATTACAATTATTAAAAGCCCATTAAATGTATTTACACAGGTCTGCATAATCAAATGTGGCATTCTACCTTCTGGTCGTTGGAAGGTACTACCCAACCCTCAGCCACAGACAAAAGATATTTTGTGACTTGTGAAGCAGGAGATACATTTTGTGGTGACTTTCGTGACTCAGCAAAACGCATTTCATGATTCCACAGAAGCAATTTCGTCCACGAAATGACTTTCTTTAATTCACAAAATGCATTTCATCCACAAAATGACTTTCTTTAATTCACAAAATGCATTTCCTCCACAAAATGATTTTGTGCCAATCCATTTGATTTCTGTGCATGAAAGAAAGGGAAGTCTTTATGCTTTCATGGACAAAATGGGCTTACTTGTTTTCATCATTAAATAATTCTTTTTGTGGCACAGAATGTATTTTGTGCATGAAAATGAGAGCTTGACACTTGACATCTCATACATGAGGGGTCAAAAATAAACAGGGGACAACAGAACCATACATAAACCAGCTAAAGGAACCACGCAACCATCGGGACAGGACTAGATAAACAGGCAGAATACAACACACGCAGTAACAAAAGCATGGTAATTCACACAGTGACCAACTAAAGAAATAGAGAAAGGCAGGCAATTAAATACACTGCTAACAAGGACTAACAAAAGGCAGGTGTGAATTGCAAAAACAACCAATCAACAAGGGCATATGGCAACAAGACGCAGGTGAAGTAACTAACACTAGTGAACAAAGAACTAAGGAGCTTACAAGACCTGAAACTAAGGCAACACAGGGAAATGCTACACAGACGCTCCTCTACTTACAAACTTTCAAATTACAAACTTTCAGACATACGAACAAAGAGGACTGTAAGTTCAAATTGTGTTCTTTGGGCTCCCGTTTCCTGTTCACACCATCAATACATTTTTCTGCACACCAATTCCAGGTAGTACGACTTCTGGGCGCTACTCCTGGCTCGCAGCAGCGTATCGTGCATACTCCCAGCAGCCTAGTTTTTAAAACTAGCTGCATTCACACAAAAAACATTCTGCTGTGAATCATTTGCAGAAGGTGTAATTATGAGGCCTGTGCTGAAGTTCTATGACTCTCCTCATACCATTATTCATTGTGTAAATGGTAGATCAGAGACTTACGTGGACTGCTTTTTCTCAGAACCTTCCTCATTTGTACATTTTGATCATGTTCGGAACATATCTCATTCTTAATTAGAGGAGCATTTGTACTAGGAGATATCAAGAAAAAAAGTATAACAGAACATGACCAAGGTAGGGGTACAGAAACAAGACAAATTAAACTCAAGGATAAACAATATCAAACTAAGGATAAAACAATAAATACCAACTGGCGAGACTGGCCTTGAACCCATAACCACAGGGTTACAGTCTCTGTGTCATGCTCTCAACCCTCTGAGTCATGTGACAATCCAGGTAGCAGGAAAGCACACAAGGGGTAGACAAGGAGTGAAAGGGCGGGATGGCCAGTGACACCTGCTGGCCAAATGTGGTAGAGACATGGTGGGCAGGGACAGATGGGTGCTGACTCTGACACTTTACAGTATCAGTTAAAAAAAATGAAATTGAATCTAACTGATTTAAAAAAACATGCAAAAGTACCATGAAATACAAATAAAATCTGTTTATTAGGCAGATTAGGTAAATGAAACATATTATGTCTGATGTACAATGTGCTAGTGATTATGTGAGATAATTTTCTCCTGGTGATGAAGAGGAGAGTATAATCAGTTAGGGAAATACACTACAGGTTTATTATAGATCAATTACCATAACTTAAAAAATTCTTAAAAATATAAAATAAAAATACATATACTTGCCACTGTTTCAGAAAAACCGATAGAAAATCTGTGCACAATGGAAAAGTTAATGTCCTTGCATGTATTACTAAGGATACTTCACATAAATTTAGCTCTGTGTAATAATAAAAAGATAAATTGCATATGTTCACATGCTTGCAACCCCCCATGTAGGTCACATTACACACAGAATTGTACATGGATGATTAATGTATTTTGCACGAGACAAGCAACTGGAAAATGGATGGATGGCTAATTGATGTACAATTCCACCATGTGTATATCATTCATCAGATTTTTTTTTTCATTGAAACCAATCAAAATTGCAACAAAAGATCTTATTAAAACTGGTATATAACAAAAGATCTGATGAAAACAAGTATTTAACAAAAGATTTGATGAAAAAAGTATTTATATTACTACATGTTGTCACTGAAAATTCTGCTCGGTGTGACACTAGTGTTCAAAACACAGCAGCACATAAATTGTAAATAAAATGTAAAACAGTTGTCTGGTTTTAATGTAGGATATATTACACAGTAGATTCAGGTGATTTGAAAAGAAATAAAAAGAAGCCACTGAATACAGCATGTCAGATTTTAAACTGAAAAACTATGCAGAATGAAAAAATTGAAAGCTGGTTATTACAGATAGAACCCTGCAAGCTGAGCTAAATGAAATGCAATCTGGAATTTCAAAATTCAAAAAGTATTTTGGTCTAATCCCATTTTCATTGAGAAACAATGCGTTTTTTGAATGATGATTCCATCACTAGGGACAAAAAAAAATTCTCTCTCTCTTTCTGTATATCCCCCATTGAGCGCATTTTCAAGCTGGTCAATGTCATAGTTTTCCCAGTTCCTATCTGTCTGGAATGGAAGACTGATCTTTCCCACCATAAATGGTGACAGAAGTAGGCTGTGAATGTTGGCCAGGGCCCAATCACTGGCAATATGCATAGTAATACATGGTAGCGGTGTTATAATGAAGTTCCCAACATGTAGCCTGGAAGGGTATCCTCCGGTGTGCAGTGTGATTTATTTCTTCTGTCAACAGCCAGGACAGCCAGGACTTGTCCTTCCCCATGGTCTTATGGTGCACACCACTAAGAACTCCAGGTACCAGGAATGAGGAAACACCAGTGACCGGCCTACATTCCTGCAGGGCTTAGCTGTCGTCTTGTAGTTACAACATCTGGGCGGGAAACAGCAGTGCTAGGGAGGATAAGTCGAAAGTGAATACAAAATTAACTTCAATAGGAATGATCTCATTGATTTACTTGCATACAGTATAAATGTTTTGCTCTATTCTTTGTAATATTTCTCCTTATTAATTTAGAAATATTTTACATAGAGCTCTTAAACAATGTTACATAAAGATCTAAACATCAGCTTAGAGTCTTCTATTGTCTTTGTTTTTTTGTGTGTGTTTTCTGTGCAATAACTCCTAAATGCCATATATTTCATTGATATAAGTGTATTTATTCAATTGACTATTGTTAATTCATTTTGCTGATTTAGCTGAACATAAGGCAGATAACATAGATAACAGTATCTATTACTCAAAAATTATCTGCATACATCTGTACACTACAAACCCACTCCCATTGTGAAGAATGATACTCTACTGAACTCTGCACACAGCTAGAGATACATTTTTATATCATCGATACATTAAATGGTCATTTTCTGCCATGTTACTTTTAATGAATTCCAACTGAAATAAACATTTCAGTAAAATGTATAATTCATTTGCAATGTTGGAGTGAAGTAACAAAACCTCAGCATTAATTACTGAATACTGAGAAATGTTACATACTGACAACAGTTGTTATTCGATGATTAAATCATACAAGGGCATACAACTTAAACTTACGTAAGCCTGCTGGAGAAATATGGCACGTTTACAACATGTTTATGAAATTTTGTCCTAAAGGGCCTAAGTCTTTGAGGCTTTCCAGGTCATTGTAAATAACTGTCTGTACTGACCTTGGTAGAAGAGTTAAATTAGTTCAATGAACCACATAATGAGTTCATTTAGGTAATTAAGCACTCAGGTGGAAGTAGAAGAAGACAAACAAACATGCCTAAAGGGGTTCCTGTATTAGTATGTAGTATGAAATACTTGCCATAAAATAATGTGGGTTAAACTGTTGCTATACTGTAGCATTCATATAAATAATCAAGCTCTCTTTGAAATTTGACAGTGATAATAATTAGAGGTTTAATGTCAAACATTTGTCATTAATAAAACAAAACACATTATCATCAAAGCCATAACTCTTAAAACACATACTAATCATATTCCCCTCTGTCTGTATTAGGTTTCAGCTGTTACAGATGATTGTGATGCAGTCCTCAGATTTTGTTAGCTCTGAAATGCATTGACAGCCAGCGAACTCAAGTTGTCAGCTTCCTGGTGAGGCATCCGTGATACAGTATAAAATATGGAAGGCGAGAAAGATGGAATTGCGCAACAATTCAAGGCTTCCTAAAGAGCATATCCAGATGGTAGACAAGATTCTATCTCATTGTCAAGTCACATGATGACCCACATGAGAAACAAGCTTATGTTTCATTCTGGGCATTGTGCCAGATGTCCTCCGAGAAACAAAACAAGCATCTTGTCATTGATGTCTTTTTATCCTTTTGTCTATATTTATTTCAATCATCATTGAATTGTAAACCATCAGGGATACTGATTTTGCATGAAAGTATCTATGATAAAGTATAACTTAATTAGAGCACTTCATTGCTTCCCCTTGAACAAGAAACTTCTTAATGTTTATGCTCAGATTATCAGGTAAAACTGGTAATATTTAATTTCGTAGTTTGTGGTAATAATTGCCGCAATAGTCCCAGTAAATTTAATATTATTGTGCTATCTCGTACTTGTCACTTGCACATAACTTTGGACAAAAGCGTCTGCTAAATTAAAGTGGATGAATGTGGTATAATGAATTTATATAATTGAGTTTTGTTTTAACTATCACGCAATTCTTCATGATATACAAAAATGTTTCATTTACTATTGATTGTACTGTGTGTGTTGGTATCTCAGGAGTAGCTAATTAAAGTAATTATATAGAGAAATATACTGTTTGTGATTAAGAACTAGAGATGACTGATATACGTGTGAATTTAAGATTTAAGATTTCACATTGGCCTTAGCAAATAGGTCTGATTATTAATGAGTGTAATTGCCCTCTGGCCGAATATAATTCATCTTATTATACATCTCATTTCTTTTACCTCTCTTGCTCCACTCTCTAATAATTAATACAAGTGAAGTAGTGACAAGAGGTTTTCATCATATCCAGATTTCAACATCAAAGTAATTGCAAAAAAGTTTTAAATTGTAGCATGTCAAAAAGCAGAGATTATAGAGTTATATGAATTGATATATAAAGTAAATGCATTGTGCTTGAAGACATTAACCTTACATTTTAATTGCACCACATCAAAACACAGATTGACAGTTATTTAAGCTACAAAATTGGTAATTATTTCAAAGTCCTAATAAAACAAACTATGGTTTCACAAAAATAAGCTGCTAAAAACTCTTCTCTGTCTCTCTAACTCTGTAGTACCTTGTTGGGTGATTGGACTCCTTTGCCACACTGAACATAAAGCTTCTTGATGAAATTCCTCCAAATAAGTCCTAAGTGATAACAGTGAGCTCCTGATAACAGCACTTTCACAGCAGAGCCCTCACAACCAGTCAGGGTGACAGTGTCAGCTTTAGTGTCTTAATGAATGTCTCACTTTATCAGCATACTTCAGTCCCTGGCGGCACTCACATTCCAGGGGTGACAGCAAGCGCTATCATTAAAATGACCTCACAGCCTTACACGATAGCCTCCAGTTCAAATGTCATGCCAGCTTTACATTGGTTGAAAAAAATACTTATTGTCTGCCTGTTGTGAAAGATAAAGAGATAAGATTGCAGGTCTGTTTACATTATGAATTCAGTCTAATTAATTAGAAAACAGTTGGACCAGAATGCCATATATAGTTCATGGAAACTGTTTGTTTTCACTACTGAAATATAAATGATTATTATAGAGTTTTGCTTTTGACTCCTAATGGTATTATAATAAATAATGACAGGATGCTCTGAGGATTAAACATCTCTAATTGCTAATGACAAGCATTGCAGTGAAGAATATTTCAGCTATTTCTGGAACCTCCCTGGATTTATTTCTCTTTAATTCTTCATTTAACCACGATATCCTATCACGTAACCTGCTTGTCTCATAGTGTATCTGCCGGTTTGATGAAATGAAGTCAGGATTTCAAGTTTTGAAGAAAACTTCATATTGTGTTATTTTCT
>JAABNY020003595.1:0-10489 GCA_015164015.2 Brevimyrus niger
TTTTTTTGCTTACGAGTTCCATTTTCAGATTCTTACAGCCTACTACATTCGAACGGGTCCTATATAAACACCTTCACATAATCAACGGCCGTGTGACGTCGTAGTGCAAGTCTAGGGTTCGGTTTCGGTGGAAAATAAATTTAAGGTTCGGCCGAAACCGAACCCCGTCTAACTAGTTTGACCTAGGACTCGATCTGAATATCAAAAGTTGGACCGTGAACGCTGACCTAATATAAATTGTACATGCCAGGAAATGAGTCATACTAAAATGCAATTCTTACTTAAATGCTTTATTCACAGACTGGATGATAAAATAAAGCAGCGCAACAATACAGTAACTAAAAATTAATTAACCACTAATTTACGTGTACTATTAAAGCATTTATGTAATTTGTTTAAACTTTATTGTACCAGGTAAATTAACTGAAAACCAGTTCCCATTATATTTGGGAGAAATAGCAGATTACACATGAAAACTGCCTGGGACGCAAACGTCATGCATGTAACTAAACTCTTCATCCAATAAGGGCAAAGGTGTGTCGTCAGGAGGTGGTTCCAGTTTGTTTAGCCAAGTGAGAGGTCGCAACATATTTAGGTGTAATTCTGGGGGGCCGGGAACCAACAACATTGGCATTGATTCAACAAGTGTTGGCCCATATTGATAGGATAGCATCTTGCAGTTGATGGAGATTTGTGGGATGCACATCCAGGGCATGAAGCTCCCGTTCCACCACATCCCAAAGATGCTCTATTGGGTTGAGATCTGGTGACTGTGGGGGCCATTTTAGCTCATTGTCATGTTCAAGAAACCAATTTTCACTGCTGTTGCGTTATCTGTGTTTTTGTTGAGGAAAATAGGGGCTGCTTGGGCTGAGTCTTGTCATACTTTTTTTATTCACACATGTGCCTATAAATACGTTTCTTTAACACCTGTTTATTTTTAGCCACAAACGTGAGTGAAACGCTCACACTTACCTTGTATTGGTTTCACTCTAACGACTGGATGCATAGACTGGGTGCTTTCTGTTGAAAATTAATTATTGACGTTGTGTTATTGTGATAAACTAATTCGGCTTTACAATAGACACCCTGTACAGTATTTTTGCTTTCTTTTGTCTGAAATGGTCCCAAACTTGACATTTTTCGTCTTTCCTCGCTATTTTCCCTGTCTTCGTCCATTTTTTATTTGCAAGAACTGTATATACATTAAACACTGTTGGGGTACGCTGACTCCACCGGGTCCGTTGATCTGAAGAGATTCACAGCTGAGACGTGGAGAATCTGCATGTCACCAGTTTATTATGCAACAGATTATAATCCTGGAGCGACCATCTGACATGCATTCGGCATGTACAGGAAGAGGCTCAACCATACATTTCAGCTCAGTCCCTTTATAGCCCTTTCAGGGATGGTCCCCCCCCCTTTCCCTAGGTACCTTCCTTCTACGTGACAACCACATGTTTGACATTTGCTCTGGTTAGCCGGTTTGTACTTGTCTTACTAAAAGGCCAAAGATACGTGAGGGCCGCCTCTCTGTCTGCTCCCTTTATCTGTCTTGTTAGGTCATCCTGCCCTGCCAGAGCGTGCCAGTCAGTTTTCTCATTTCTATTACTTACGGCCTTCTAGAATCATTCACACAACACAAAACAATGTAAATTCATTTCCAAATACCACACATACAAAATACAATATATAATAGCCACGTCTAACAAATTAGAATGTGCCTGGGGCAATTACGCAAGTTTATAGAAAAGTAATTTGTGTAATCTCCTAGCTTTTTTGTTTTTAATATAACTTAAAGCGGTGCTGTATTGTTTACACTTCATCAATAAAAAGCACTATACTTATTTTATTTTATGGATATGGAATTTTCCGAGTATAAGAAAGAGTTGTATTTACCGTCTTCCTCCATTGTGCCATTAAATCAAACCTCCTACACGTAAGGCAGCGTAAGCACACTGTAATAATCCTCTGAGTGAAACACGACGATTATTATAATCAATACATAGTTGTGCGTATTATACAAAACATGGAAGCAAAGAATTTGCATCGAGGATTTTTTGTAATCGAGTTATTCGTTAGTTATTCCTAGTGTAGAGTTCTGACAATATGAGGCATGTTTTCAGAAAATGTGTGTAAACAATTGGGAAAAACTGTGTAGAGACTGACCTTGTAATCCTTAGAGAATGCTGACCAATTACTGCTGTGCACAATGTGAAAAACAAATATAAATTAGCATCTTGTGTTGGCTAAGAAGTCTCGGTTAGCCATTTTGTTAGCCTTTAGTGTATGAATATGTACTTTATTAGTGCTGCAGCTTATCACTATTTTGAAGGACATTTACCTCATTAACCGTCTAGCCAGACAATCTGCTACAAGCAGAAGCTGCGAAGGTTTGCTACTGAAGGAAGGGATTCGCCTGAGGTCATCAAAGGTTCATGGCTGGGAATTAAAAAAAACAGAGTAGAGATGGTCACGTCACCCTTATGTTCAGCCGAGACACCAAACAGTAAAAAGATCAAAATATCACAAACATCATATAGGGGTGTGGATTAAGAGAGAAAACAGTGAAGGTGAATGACTGAGGGAATGATGATGCTTAAGTGGCGAGAAATTGTTGCACAATGAGAAAATGTATAAAATTTGGTGTGAAACATTACTGGACACACTTTAAGTGTCCGGCCTTGATTGTAACTTCATTGTTGCAATAAAGACTGAATTTGTATCTACACCTGCGACTTCTGACGTCTGATTTGGTAGAGAAGGAAAAACCACAACAAAAAATGGCATCACAAACTGGATCGGTGAAGAGACCTGGGGAGGCGACTACCTGACGGAGAACTGGGGGACACCCGTCTGCATTAAAGAGGTGCCCTAAAATAGTTATCTGCAGCATTAGAGATTTTCGTTAGAAGAGGGAATAAGTAGAAAATAACTTAGAGGCAGTAACACATCAAGGTGAAGTAGGTATAGTCAGAGAGAAAATTTGTATTATATAAAAAAAGAATAGAGCACAAGTTGACTGAGGAACTTTGTTAATTTTACACCAGACAGGAAAAAAGTGACAGTACAGTGCAGGAAAGCATTAAAATGCAGGCCCTGGTAAAAGCAGCAGAAACACCAGTACAGCAGTTGGGGAGAGAGCATCCTCCGCTTAAAGCAGGGATAGAAAAGATGTCTAAAAAGTGGGAGAATAGAACAAAGGCCCTGGTAACTAAGTGGCCTGAAGGGGCACTGGACATGGGATGTGGTGGCACAAGAAAGGCGTAAAAAGAAAAGGAGTAAGGAACTGGGGGTACTGAGGTTATTTAAAACAATGGAAGAGGCCTGGAGAAGGGACCAGAAAGCCATGAGAAGGACACTAAATAAAAAGAAGGGGGGAGAGAAAGAAGAAATGAGGCAGGAAGAATTATGGCCACCGTCTTATCAAATCCAGTGCCTGTTAGTGGAAGCTCCTCCTTCATACAAGGGTCAGTTTCTAGTAATAGAGGGAAAGGTAGAATTCAGAGGTGAGATGACACAGAATAATTAAGTAAGTAGGGAGCAGAGAGGAAAGGCAAGTTGTTTAGATGGATACAGGGAAGTGAGTGCATTGCTGCGGCAGGTAGAGCAGGAAGGACTGTGAGGGATAATAACAGAAGGCCAGGCATGTGGGTCTGAAAAATAAGGGAGTGAGGAGGATAATGTAGATCATAGAATAGTGATAAGCAGGAGGGCTGTAAGGCCCCTCATCAGGTATACTCCGATGCTTCTGTTGATAGGGAAAGGAGCACAGAGACATTATGTGCTGTGGGCAGGACAGGATCTGGAGGGCCTGATTCTCAGACTCCCAGTTCTGGCAGAAGGGGATGGAAAATGGATAAAAGCATTTGAGGAGGAAACGATGGGTCGGCTCCTGGTGATGGGGGACACAAAGGCGGTTCTGGCTCACATTTTGGGGGTAGACAGGGACTCCTGTGAATGTTGCATGTCACTTTGATGGGTACCGTGCTAAGCTCCGTCACCAGCTGCAACTAATATTTCCTCCACGGCTGAGTGTTGTTGAAATGAAGTTGGAGCCCATCAAGGAGGTGGAGAATCCAGCTGCTTATCTGCAAGCTCAAGAAAAGCGATGGCGCCCTGAGACAGAGCAGGACCTGCAGGATTTGGCATTCAAGGGTCTGTCCCAGAGGGCACCTCAGGACGCACTCCCTAAGCCATTGAAAAGCAGGCTAAGGCAATCTGTGGGGCTTGTTACTATGCCTGAGGACCAGTACTGTGAGCAGCTGATATACGCTATTGACTTGTACAGAGAGGAGGAGGACTCTGCTAAAGAACGTGAGAGGGAACTCAGAAAGTAATTGAATCAGATGCAGCTGGAGAATCTGACCACTACAAAGAAAAAAGTCCAGGCACCAGTGGTCTCTCCGGACCCAAGCCCCCGGGGGCAGCTTGTGAGCAACTGACCGTCTCCTGTCGCTGGCCCCCCCCAGGAAACTAATTGGCCTCCAGTTCCTGACTGGTACAAAGACAGTAGATATGATAGGTGGGGAGGTGATCAGAGGGCACCAAATTTCCCACAAATTAGGCGATCCCAGTCTATGGGAATACTGGGGAACCGGCCACACCAGTTGGTGTGCTGGAACTGTAGCCAGCCTGGACACACCTGTAGAGACTGCCCAAATCCACCTATTCAGGGGGAGAGATCCAGATGTCTTGCAGGCCCGGTTAATCCGGGAGGACCTGTGGGCCCAATGCCAAATAGAGGCAGGGGTGGCAATCCACAGTTGCAGAACAGCAGACTATGGGGTCCGATCAGCCTGTGGTCCCAGGTATGTTTATTCTAGAGATGCCCAAAGAATCCTAAAGGGGGACCTCAGATACCAATGTTAAGTAAGGGTTTTGAGGCTGAGCTGATGCTGCTGGTTCAAATAAATGGGGAAGTAATACCAATGATGATAGACACTGGAGCCACCTACAGTAGGTGTAGGACTAAAGGTTGCCAGTGATATCCCCTGGTCCGCTGAAAAGGTCAGGATCATGGGATTCTCAGGACAAGTGCAGCATATTTCTAAATCTGCTCCAGTGAAGATAGGGGACAGAAATGTAAATATGCCCGTACTAATATAAGAAAATACCCCAGTGAATTTGTTAGGCAGACAAGCTTTATGTCACTTGCAGATAGACATAAAATGTACAGAGGGGGTGCTCAGTGGACAGTATAGTTCATACTGGATTGAAGACGTCACTGGAAAAGTTGGGCACATTTATACAGGAGCAATATAGCAATAGGTTAAATTGTACACAGGACAAACATACTTATTTGTTGCGATGGGGAGAGTTCAATGATCCTGAAGTAAAGGATAAGTGGAATCAGCTGACAGATTCTCTGCCTGGCTAAGAGAAAGAAAGGATGTGCATGATAGCAGACGGGAGAATATTAGTTCCTGAGGGAGTAGCCATTCAGATACAGAGGACAGGAATAGTGGGAGAATGGTACAACATACCAGACGAGGAGCCCCACATAGCAGTGGCGTTTAATCAGTCCATGCTGGATCTGGGAGAAATGATTGGTCGAGCAAATCAGGTGGTTTGGGTGCCGACAGTGCGTGAAGGAGTGCAGGCAGTGGCAGGAGAGAAGTTGTTAAGGATTCAGTGGAGCGCAGAAATTGTATGTGATTTGAAGTTTGACAAAAGAGATTCGTGTTTGTGGAGCATGATAGGGGTGCAGTGTGATGTAAAAGAAATTACAGAGGAATGTTGGCAGGTAATGGAAAGAGGTGCTTGAGGAGGTGTGGACCATTCATGATACAGATGTGGGACTAGTAAATTCAGCTAGTGGAAATTTATCTTATACCTGGAAAAACCAGTACCCCTTGAAATCTGAGGCTGAGGAAGGTATAAGGGAAACAATAGAGGGGTTACTGGATGCAGAGGTCTTGATTCCTACCATTAGCTGCTGCAACACCCCCCTCTTGCCTGTGCCTAAGGCAGGGCGTGCAAAGTGGAGGCTGGTTCATGATTTGCGTGCAGTGAAGGTAGTAGAGGGTCAGACAGCAGAAGTTCCCAATACACACACTGTGTTGACAAATGTGCCCCCCCCCCCCCACTGCAAAATGGTTTACAGCTGTGGATTTGTGTTCAGCGTTTTTCAGTGTGCCTCTTGCAGAGCAGTCACAGTTTCTGTTTGCTTTTACCTACAGGGGTCAGCAGTTTACCTTCACGAGGATGCCGCAGGGATTTAAGCACTCATCACATGTGTTTAATTAGGTGCTCAAGGCAGACTAAGATGAATTTAAAAGGTACAGTGATACATTATGTATGTAACGATTGTGCATGAATGTAGCAAACACCACAGGGCAGGAGTCCAAAGTTAGGGGTAACAAAGGGATTTAATATAACAAGAACAGGCAGGGTACTCACGCATTGACTACAAGACTACAAGAATGACAGATCTGGGGAAGACTGACTGAGACACGGACTAAATACAACAAACAAGCTAGACTTAATAAGCAACAGGTGACTACAATCAGGGCAAAACAGGAGGCAACGAGGTGAGTGTGGCACACAATTGGGAGCGTTGGGAGCAGGACGTTACAATGTGGATGATCTATTGCTGTGTGCTGACACGCTGTCAGACTGCCACCACAACTCAGTGCAGCTGCTGAAGGTCTTGGGGAAAGGGGGGCATAAGGTGTCCAAGGCCAAGCTGCAGTACTGCCAAGAACAGGCTACATACTTGGGGCGTGAGATCAGCCATGGGAGAAAAGCTATAGCAGAACAGCTAGAGGGGATCACTAAGGCTCCGAAACCCATGACTGTGTCACAAATGCTGACTTTTTTAGTGATGACAGGCTTCAGCATGGATTGGATTGAGGACTATGCTGTGAAAGTAGCACCATTAAGGGCACTGATGAAGGAGGAGGGCCACACTAATTTGAAGGCCTCCTTAATTTGGACAAATGAGGCCTCAGTAGCATTTGAATCCATCAAGCAGAAGCTACAGAGTGCACCTGCTCTGGGCCTCCCAGATTACACTAAGCCGTTTTATCTGTATGTTGGGAACAGGAAGGTCGGCTTTGGGACAGCCCTGCTGATTCAGGACCTCTGTCCCGGCAGACGGATGCAGCCATTGGCATACTACAGCAAGAAGCTAGACAATGTGGCTCAGGGATACCCACCATGTTTTCAGGTTATGGTGGCTGCATATTTAGCTTATGAAAAGGCCACTGCTATCACAATGGGTTATTTAATGATAATTTTTATTTCACATTAGGTGGTGGACCTTATTGACAAAGGCAAGTTTGTGCTGACCCCGGCATGGCAGCTAGCATACTTCGCATTTGTCATTTACCCGAATGTGACAATAAAGCGCTGCACTACAGTGAAACCTGGAGGACGAGAGGCAGCCACATGAGTGTGTAGCAGAGTCTTTGGTTTACACTATACTGCAGCCTGATTTGGAGAGCTCTCCCATTGTAAATAGTGAGATGGTTTTGTTTGTGGATGGTTCGTGTTGGAGAGATGGAGATGCCTTGAAGGCAGGTTTTGCTGTAATTCAGGGTCAGGGGGATGATTTTTACACTCTTGTTTCAGTCCCCGCCGGCACAGGCGTTTTCAGCTCAATTGGTGGATCTAAAGGCCTTGAGTGCAGCATGCCGTCAAGGTTACAAGGTTACGGTTACAAGCTACGCAGACTCTGCATATGCACATGGTGTATGTCATCTGTTTGGTGCAAAAGCAGAGGGGGTTTCGCAAAAGTGACGACTCCTGAATTCAGCATCATAATCAGATTTTGGGGTTACTGCACGCAATGATGCATCCTAAGTGCTTGGTTATTGTTAAGTGTCAGGCTCACCGCAAAGGTGATGACTTTGTTATTCGAGGCAATGCGGCCGCTGATTGCAGCAACCAAGGCGGCTGTGCAGGTCAGGACTGCTCACCTTTTGCTCTGGTGTCTGTGGATCCTGACCTTACAGTTTCTGATCTGGTGGCCCTGCAGGAGCGTGCGGGCCCATACGAGGCCTCTGTGTGGATACAAAGGGGGGCCTCTAAGGACACTAATGGTCTGTATCACAACCATGAGGGACTTTTGGCTGCACCTCTGTCTCTGGTGAACATTTTGATAATAGATGTGCATGGTCTTGACCACAAAAATGAACTGGGTGGATGCACTGCTATTAGCCTTGATGGCGTATCGGATGGAGACAGGGTGAGGCCTCTGTCTCCGCATGATATTTTGATAGGGAGACCAATGCCTGGATCGACTTGGAAAGGGCCATATAAGGGGCCCAGCCTAGACCAGCTGGGAGATGAATTAGAGTTGTGTATGAGGAGTCTAACCAAAATAATGGGGTACACATTGAGTTTTTTCAAGGGACTTACTTATGAGTGCTTCACAAATGATGGGCCAGAGGAGATAGGCATCTTCTGGGGAATCTGTGGAACTATTTGGGACGTTAAAGGTCCCCAAGCACAGAACAGAGAAGTGTCACGTATTCTGCTGGATGCGCTAATGAACCAGAGTGTGCCTCTGGCAGATGTCTGGTGGCTGTGTGGTCAGGAGGGAGGATTGAGGCCTACCCCTCCTTATAACTGGGGAGGCCTCTGCACCAGGGTAATGCTAGCTAGCCAGGTAGATATATACTCTAGAATACAGCCATCTAGGACCTACAGATTTGTTGCAAATTACGAGACTGATCCTGATGTACACTGCTCAAAAAAATTAAAGGAACACTATTTAATCAGAGTATAGCATCAAGTGAAATAAACTTCTGGGATATTGACATGGTCAGTTAAGTAGCAGAGGGGGTTGTTAATCAGTTTCAGCTGCTTTGGTGTTAATGAAATATAGAAAAGGAATGGTTCAACAGGTGGAGACCACTAACATTTTTCCCTCCTCATCTTTTCTGACTGTTTTTTTCCACTAGTTTTGCATTTGGCTACAGTCAGTGTCACTACTTGTAGCATGAGGTGATACCTGGACCCTACAGAGGTAGTACAACTCCTCCAGGATGGTGCATCATTTGTGCCATTGCCAGAAGGTTTACTGTGTCTCCCAGCCCAGTCTCAAGGCCATGGAGGACATTCCAGGAGATAGGCAGTTATTGTAGGACAGATGGACAGGGCCATAGAATGTCCTTAACCCATAAGCAGTATCTGCTTCTTTGTGCAAGGAGGAACAGGAAGAGCCTTACAGAAGACCTCCAGCAGGTCACTGGTGTGAATGTCTCTAAGCAAACAATCAGAAACAGACTTAATGAGGGTGACCAGAGGGCCTGGCGTCCTCTAGTGGGCCCTGTGCTCACTGCCCAGGACGGTGGAGCTCGATAGGCAGAATTAGCAGAATTGGCAGGTCTGCCACTGGTGCCCTGTGCTTTTCACAGATGACAGCAGGTTCACACTGGGCACATGTGACAGAAGTGAAAGGGTCTGGAGAAGCTGTGGAGAACATTATGCTGCCTGTGACATCGTTCAGCAAGACCGTTTTGGTGGTGGGTCAGTGATGGTCTGAGGAGGCATATCCATGGAGGGACACCCAGACTAATGCAGGCTAAACAATGACACCTTGACTGCCATTAGGTATTAAGATGAAATTCTTTGACCCATTGTCAAAATGGGTTCTACGCTGGTGCAGTGGGTCTTGGGTTCCCCCTGGTGCATGACAATGCCTGGCCTCATGTGTTGAGAGTATGCAGGCAGTTCCTGGAGGATGAAGGAATGGATACTGTTGACTGGCCCCCAGGCTTGCCTGACTTGAATGCAATGGAACACCTCTGGGACATTATGTTTCAGTCCATCTGACGCCACCAGGTTGCACCTCAGACTGTCCAGGAGCTCAGTGATGCCCTGGTCCAGATCTGGAAGGACATGTCCCAGGACAGTATCTGTCGTCTCATTAGGAACATGCCCCGACATTATCAGGCATGCCTACAAGCATGTGGGGGCCATACAAACTATTGAGTATGATTTTGAGTTGCTGCAATGATATTTTGGCAAAATGGACCAGCCTGCCGCATCATTTTTTCACTTTGATTTTCGGGGTGTCTTTCAATTCAGCCCTCTGTAAGGTTGATCATTTTAATTTCCATCAAACAATGCGACATCCTTTCGTTCCTAACACATTATCCAGTCCATATCAGTATAGATTTTTTCCCCATTGAGATCTCATGTGTTTTCAATGCGTCCCTTTAATTTTTGTTTAGCAGTCCATATACTGTATAGATGCTATTAGTCAGTTGAAGGGCATTTCAGAAAAATATAAGGTGAGAAGTGAGATAGCTGCTGGTTTTGAATCAATTCTTATTTGGCCTACTCAACAAAAATGTGGAGTGGATAAATAATTTGTACTATTGTAACGTCCGTGAGGAAGCGCACGAGCAAAGAAGGCAGGAGTCGTCAGGTTCAGGGTAACACAGGGGTTTAATGCACGAAAACAGACAGGATTCTCACAAACACTTACGTCAATGACTGAACAAGGGACTACTGACAGAGACACTGACTAAATACA
>JAABNY020003596.1:0-10476 GCA_015164015.2 Brevimyrus niger
CGTAAAGCAGTGAGAACTGGTTTTCAGTTAATTTACCTAGTAAAATAAAGTTTAAATAAATGACATAAATGCTCTAAAAGTACACGTAAGTTAGTGGTTTATTTATTGTTAGTTAATGTAATGTTGCACTGCTTTATTTAGTTAATCGTCCAGTCTGTGAAGAAGGCATTCAATTAATTGCATTGTAGTATGACTCATTTCCTGACGCATACAATTTATATTAGGTCAGCGTTCATGGTTGGACATCTGATATTCAGATCGAGTTCTAGGTCAAACTGCTTTGAGTTCAAGTTCTAGTGAGATCGAGAACCGAGGTACCACTGTACTTATGTATGTATTACACTTGTGTATTACTTTACATAAAATATGCTTTCATTGATGATGAGCAAACATGAGATCTGCTTGATAAAACATGCATATGTATTAATTAATCATGAATTAACATGAGATTAACATGTAACTAAGACTTACTTTGTGGTTAATTAATACATACATGGTAGTATAATAATATATTTTTGTGCCCTATCATGTAAAGTGATGCCAAACTTACAAATTTTTTCTTTGGTTACCTATGGTTAACCTAAGGTTAGGGCAAGGTAGTTATTGTTGAGATTAGGGTTTTTCCCATAGAAATGAATGGTGAGTACCCACAATGATATAGATACAAACATATATGTGTGTGCGTGCGTGCGTGTGTGTGATGTTATAGCAGACATGCCTGTACTAATGGCCATGTAGCTTGGCTACAAGATGCATATGAAGGGCAGTGCTGTACAGACATGGTGGCTTAGATTTCTCTGGATCCTTCAGTACAAAGTTGTCTTTGTATGCATCTGCAAGTGTGTCTGCTGGGAGCAGAGTGCCCCGTGGCCCCTGGCCTTGGCTGCTGGGGCTTTATTAGAGACAGTCACACAGACATCACTTGATCCTGAGCCCAGCAGAAAACAAACAGCTCCTCTTTGTGTCTCATCTAATTATGGACTGTCATGCAAGCTCCATTTAGCTAGGACAAATGCTTGGACCCACTGTGGAGTGTAAGCAAGTAAGCATGTGAAGATCATGTCACTGTCCCAAACCTTTCTACTAAGAACCCGGGAGCTGAATCAGGTCTATACTTTGGACACAATGTGTTCTGCCACTGTGCCGTCTTTCGTAGCAGCTCTATGACCCAAAACACTGCACTCTTGCTCTTTTGGAAAACAGGAACAGGCAACAAACGGCAAGGAGGCTGCTGTGGAGTCTTACTATTTGAATTTCAGGGTGAATTTCAAACAGTGATGAAAGGCATTCATTAATTCAGAGCCCATTGCTAATCAGAGTGCTAATTATATGTTAGACTCGCTTTTAAAAAGCTGTTTCCAGAAATACCCAGCAAAAGAGGGGCTGTTGTTAAAACTCACGAAGGAAAGTCAGCTGCACAAATCCTGACTGGAAGGAGAGATCCTGCAGAATGCCTGAGCCATCAAGTCTTCAGAGCATATGACCCACTGTGATGACTTACACAGCAGCTACCTGTAAAGGTTAATGGAGTGCATCCTATCGGCAGTCCTCCGATTATGTAAATAATTAATAAACCAATCAAATTTCACATCTATTATTATTTAAGGCTTAGTCTTTTAAATACATTCTCAGATTAGTACAGGGCAAATGCTTCCTGAAGCAGTAAATGTCAACAACAACATGGTATAATCATCACATGAATAAATAGTGTGTGAAACATGTTATTTTTTAATGAAAATTAATGAATCCAACTATTCTAACAAAAATATTAAACATGAAAAATTATTCAAGTTTAACCTTAATTATAAGATAAATCTGCAGAGGAGGACCCCCCATATTGGCAAAATCAACTGAAGAGGACTCCTCCCCATATCTGTCACGTTGCGGTGAGCGAGTAAGGAGCGGAGAGTCGCCAGGAATTCCAAAAAGACGGGGTTTATTGGGCAAAACAGGCTGGGTACTCACACATAAGGAGACGTTAATGACGGATCTCGGGTAGACGGACTTAGACACGAACTAAATACAAAAGACAGGCTAGACCGAACGAGCAACAGGTGAACACAATCAGGCAAAAACAAGAGGTAATGAGGTGGGCGTGGCACACAGGAAGGATCGTACGGAGCAGGGCGTGACAATATTGACAACATCTAACATTTAGTTATACGTCATTAGATTTATTGTGAAGTATAGCACTGTTGCCTCAAAACGCAAGGGATGTGGTATTGACCCTAGTCTCTGTCGTGTGTGTATGTGTGTGTGCGTTTGCATGATCTCCCACATCCTACAGTCCAAAGACATGCAGTTTGACTAATCAGTCTCTGAATTGCCTGTAGTGAATGACTGTGTGTGTATGACAGAGAGAGATGTGATGGCTCCCTCTGCAGCTTGGGATATCCCTCAGGCCCCAGCCCTCACTGTGTAGGTTAAGTGGTTAGAAGATAGATGGCTGATTATCTAAGAAAGTTGAATAGACTGAAGTGTTTATTTTAAAATTTACTTCATCACAGGGAGTAAATCGCAGAGGACCTAACCCTTCCTGGAGTCTTTTTTTCATGTTGGGTTACAGTGCCTGGCCCATGACTGTCTCTCATACACAATTCTGCCCACAAGGTCCCTTTTCCCTGTGTCTACTCATAAAGGCAAATAAATCAGAAGGCCTGTCAGTGTATTACACCGCCAAGTCCTCCTTTGCAGTTCTGGTCCGTTCCAAACTCCCCATTTCATGGTTTTCTGTCCCTCCACTCTATCAGCAAATGCTAGAATGTATAGACCTCAGCTGTTCTACTTGTGTCTGAGGCAGTTCCTTCTAATGCGATACACTGCGATTCAGCTCTGAATTAACCCTATTTAGATCCAAATGTTTTTTTGTAACATTTTGAAAGCACTGCAAAAGCCATCCAAGCCTATAGGTAACTGAACGTGTCACATTAGAATGGAAAATATTACATTAATAGGCAGCAGTTTTGACAAGAGTATACATACATTTATGACAGCTTTAATGATTTTTGGCCAATTTCCTCCTAAATTTGAGCCATACTGGGGTCTGAATCCATGCCCCGTATTGTAGACCCCTGAGCTGTATTTCTGATTTGAATTGTGTTTTTGTTACACCTATGTCTGAAGAAATTACACTGAATAAGGCAGAATTGTGTTCCTGGATGGAACCTTACCAAGTCATGCTGATATTCTCTTGTTCCCAAACCTTTTTGCACTTCTGCTGTCCTGACCAAAACACCAGATGAGGCACATATGCTACAATCTGTCAGCCCTGTATGGAGTCAGCTAAGTGTATAGTACATTCTGGGTGTAGCATCTTAAAATATGAGGTGAAGGAGCATTCACACAGGATAGTGAGCCAACAGACGAGACACATGTTTAATATCTCGTTAAAAGCCCATCTGGTATAGTAGCGTATCAGTATGGCAGCTCTTAGGTGATCAGTGTGCTTCCACCTGTCTGACCCCTCAAGATGTGCTCTCTGATTGGTTAGTGACCTCCATCTTTGTTGCTAGCTTATTCCCTAATCCTGAATAGCATTACCTACCATCTGTGCTCAAATCAGAGGAGTTCAGTGCTATGTACACTAATACAGCACCTGTATTAGCATGGCCCTGTCTTATAATATGGTTAAAGGTAATAATGTAAGTCTACTAATTGCTGGAAGTGAATTATTACACAGTATCTGTATCAGTGTGCCCTGTTACTAAACACAGTACAAACAGCTTTTACACAGCTAACTATGTATGATTTTGTATTCAGTCCACTTTTAAATCGAAATTGAGCTCAATAATAAATGCTGACTCAAAGAGTCACTATTATAATGATACACATGGACATGGAAGGAGGAACATTTAATCCATACAAATAAAAACATACAACCAATTACATTTAGTATGGTTTGTAGTGCTGTTAAGGCTCAGCAAAATTGTAGGACTTGAAATTAAACTGGTGTATAGTTCAATGATGACAATCTAGGAAAATGAAATAAAATTCTACAGAGTGAATGAATTTATCTATGTAGATGATACCCTACACGGGTACTAGGTTGCCCCATTGGAGTTCAGGCAGATGGATGTCAGCACATTTATTTACCCCAGATTCCAGTGTTTTACATAATTATAGGGGTTACATAGCTGTTACCTTTTTTCAGTAGTGTGACCAACGCTCTGATTTACTAAGATATTAAAATCATATGGATTACTGTGATGCGGATTGTGGTGGTGCAGAGCTGTAAACTGAGCCATCCAGCTACCCATTTCCATAACTGCATTTTCAGTGCAACTTGGAGCTTTTCACAATGTACAAGGAAGGGCAAACTGTGCACACACACACACACACACACACACACACAAACAAATGGCTATTTACTGTACATTTATTGTTCTTAACACAATTACAACTACCAATGACTCTCCATTGTGTTACATGCTACCCATAGTTGGAAAATTTAAGGCTATTTTAGTCAGTTTTCAGACTTAAAAATATAAAAATAAACTGCAAATGGTTCCCGTGGTGTCTCTAGTTACACTTTTTTGTAATATCACTTTTAAAAGTCTCTTAATTTAATTATAATTTTATCATTTCATCTACATATAGTTACATGTACTAAATCATCGGCATGTGGATTTGTGTGTTACAAGCTCCTTGTCCGCTGCATCAATGAAGGAACAATCAGTGTCAAATGGGACTTCTTGTCGGTGCTCACTTCCTGTGCCGCTTCATTAAATAAATGCAGAGAACAGTCACAGCAGTGCTAAATCTGGAGGATTTGCCTGCTTAGTGTTAAAACCCTGACCTATTTCCTGCACCCCTCCCCCAGCACACATATCATTAACCTCAGAGCTGCAGGGGAGCTCCAGCAGAAATAGTGAAAGACACATTGCGCTTTAAAATAGAACTTTCATCTGACAAGTTCTTGCAGTGATACAAGTATACCTGAGAAGATTCCTCATTGCTGTGAATCAACGTCAAACAATGGAAACAATGGAACGTCAAAGCATATTACAATACCATAAATAGTAATTGAAGACTCTTATACAACTCATTGTCATTGTTTGATTTCCTTTGGGCAGTAACAAGAAAAGCAAGAAGTACAATAGAAAAGCTTATTTCTGTGGTTCACTTTGTTAACAGATTTTACTCTTCAGTATACAAGAGACCTCTCTGGAAAAGTGGCCAGAAAAAGCCAGAAGAACATTCTTGATTAGTGCCTATTTCTCAGATAACTGTTGGTGTTCTAGTTTGGCAGCATAAGTCTGACGGGCGACGCGTGCCTGGTGTCCAAACCACTCCATCACGAGATGACAAATACTGGCCTCTGTGAAAGTTTTCATGTGACAAAGATCAAGGCTTCGCCTCCACTTTTCGTCAGTCAGCCAACAAGCTTAATAGCAACAATAACAGCAGCAATAATAACAGTAATGATGATATTTTTATAGTGTTTGCTTGTTTCTTTTGAAAACATGTTTCTGGGTAGTATCTTCTCATCACTGCCTAGTATAAACAGAGTAAGAAGATAATGCACTTAACACTTTCATCCCTGATGCATGGAGTAAGAAAGTGGCACTGACCTTGTGTGTGAGCGTGTTCCGGATCAACCCAAGCCGTACTCCCAGTGTGAGCACGCAGAGTGAGGCGATGCAAAGCAAGAGGCCAGCGCAGTGCCGTCCCCCTGTGTGGTGGCTAGATCCTCAGTGCACACAGATGGCCCAGTGCCCTAAGCCCAGAGGGAACAAGTGGGCTGCCTGCTCCCTCCCTCCTTCCCTCCCTCCCTCTCTTTAAAGCTGGTAGATAAGCCTGAGTCAGCCTGGGACTCAGCCTCTCCACCCAGCCACTTCCATTAGTCACACATGAGCGCAGTTCCTCAAAACTGCTGGAGGGACTAAGGGCAATGACTCAGTACTGCCCCACAGGTTTGGGATGGTACTGCGCAGCAGGGGTGATTGTCACACACATACAGTTGAATGTCCATGATACTCACACATGAACACACACACACACACACACACACACACAGATTAACAGTCACAATCACGCAGTATTATGGAGAACCGCACTGTGTGACAGTTACACACACAATAGCTGGAGATGCAGCAGAGATGCCTCCACATCCGGAGGAGCTGACACACAGCACATAGAGCCCGTAATTAGGGGCCCATCTCACCCCTGAGCTGTAATTAATAGGCCGCTTCTGCTCCACTGTTTCATTTGCTTTGGAGTTTAATTGCTCAGCTGAGTTTGTCCGCCTGCGCAGTGATGGAAAGAGGAGTGGAAAGCAGACCAACCCGCCCACCTTAAGTCACATAGCTGGGCAATTCACGTTAGGCCAGGTACACCTGCATGACCTCAGAAACACTGAGGGGTTTAGCTGTTCTCAGGGGGCCATACACATGGATTTATGTTCTGAGGAGTATCGTATGAGCATGACAGAGTATTACGCGAATGACACTAAATTAAAAACAAATAAAATGGAGTGGAAACTGTAGCCCTCTACTGATCCTGGACACAAACCCAGAAAACACATGGCACAGGGTATTAAACACCCAAGATGGGATGTCAGTCCATCACAAGGAATGCAGTCACATGCAATGGGAAATTCACAGACACCAATTCACACAGCTGCATGTTTTTTAAGAGGAAACCCATACAGATACAAGGAGAAAGTGCATATATTACACACACACACAGCCAGGGTAGCAACTGAACCCCAGAGTTCTGAAGCTGCAGCAATTATTACAGAGAGAACTTTGTTTTTACAGTATCTTCAAATTTATCTGTATTAAAATGACAAGTATTACTAAAACAATGATGCACTATTGACAGTATTAATTGCTCTGAATGCCCTTAGATGGACTGGAATCCTATCTAGCAACACCCAGCCCTGTGCCCTCTGCTGCTTGGGATATACTCCAGTCTCCCCATGACCTTCACTTGGAGAACCTTAAGAAGTTGGTCAGATGGATAATTGCTAGGAAATTTTGGCCACATATATCACTTTCAATTTGAATCTGGGTTGGAGAAGTTTCCTTTCATGAACTAGTTCCTCAAATAGTTGCAGTTTTCCTACACTGGGTATGCAGTAAATAAACATACAAATCTCTAATCCTCAGAGCACGGATGAAGACCGTTGGAAATGTCGTTCCCAGATCAGGGGTTCGCAATCTTATGCACCATGTGTGCAGCAGTATCTACAGAAGGACTGTACCTGCACAGGGCTGTAATTGGCCCGTACAACACAGCCCTCCTGGTCACTTTTCTTGATGAACTTTGGGGAAAACTTACTGCCCCAAGAGATCAAGTACGGCAAAATTGACCAACATATGCGATTGTATGGGACAATGTGGCCTTTCACCACTCTCGACAGGTCACTGTATGGTTTACAGTCCACCCCAGGATGATGCCATTATTCCTGCCACCCTACTCACCTTTCCTCAACCCAATTTAGGATTTTTTTTCTGCATGGAGATGGAAAGTGTATGACTACTGCTCACATAACCATATGTCATTACTAGAGGCAATGGTGGCTGGGTGTATGGACATAACTGCAGAGGACATCCAGGGCTGGATAAGACAATCTAAGAGATTCTTTCCTAGGTATATGGCAGAGGACAACATCCGATGTGATGTTGATGAAAATCTATGGCCAAATACTGAGGATTGAATGGATTAGACCAGTCCAACAGTTCTATGTTCTGAGCCATTGATAGACAGGACTTGTATTTTTTGTTGGTGTAATTAATCATATTTCTATTTATTTATTCATCTATCTATCTATCTATCTATCTATCTATCTATCTATCTATCTATCTATCTATCTATCTATCTATCTATTTGGAGGGGGATGTAATACAGTCGATATTGCACTGTGTGGATAAAAAAAAAAGTTAACTGAATTACACTGTTGCATTTGTGATTCATTTATCATGTATTTATACATTACAGTAAAACATGGCTCATTGGTTTCTATTACAGTAAAACAGTTTTACTATAGATTTACTATACTATGTATATATGTAACAAACTTTCTCCCTTTCCTAGACATGATATATTTACATACTGTAAAAAAGAAACGGCAGCACCTACCACGATTTCTAATTAAATATTGCAGCGTTTCAGAATTGGTTGGTATTACAATATTTGCACATAAAAGTAGTTCAAGTGTTTATTTGATTTTCCAATGCAACATGACAGTAATTCATGCCAAACTGGAGGATACAGCCATACTTTATATATGCAATTTGCAATGCTGAAAGTTGTTAGTGTTTTTTAGCTCACTGAACATTGAGTGCCCTAGTAGTGTTGTTGGCTGACAGCATTTGTCATTGTTATGGCAGCATGAGTCACTTTTGGGTGAATTGTGAAACGTTTTGGTGGTTGAAGGGTATTTTGCACCATAGGTTAAGTGATGTGCTCAGGTGTGTATTGGTACAGCCCACTGTGTGAAGTGTTGTGAAACAGTGGACATGCTATTGAGACAAGTGTGAAAATGATTGAGAAAAAAAAAGCAAAATACTGCCAGCGTACCTCAAAATGACATTTTGAAAATACCGTATATCACACTACATTGTCTGGACAGTTTCATGGTATAAAAAATTCAACACCAGCCAAGTCTAATCTCAACCCAGTTGACTTCTGTGTTCCTAGCGATGTGTTGAATTGCATGTGTATAACATGTAATGTGAATATTGATATCACACATTCCCCAGCCCTAAGTTTGAGTAATAAACAGGCTGTTGGGACTCAATGGCTGAACATGTGGCAGGGGTCTTGCTAGAGGGAACCATGTCCTCACTCTCCAGCTGTGTGGTTGAGTGTTGGGGTGTTCTCTTGGTGCAGTAGTTTTAGGGCAGTTAGTGTCTGTAACTTGACTGTGTGTGTCCTTTGATAAATATACTGTCCATAGTGCATCCTGGCTTTTTTTCCTGTGCTTCCACCTAATGTCACCCAGCTTGTATACTCATTTACATGCATGCAGCAATTTTAGTACCTTGCAAATAGTCCGTAGGGTGTGCAAACTACCACAGCACAACCCCGGCCATCTGCAAGTGATTTATGTACAAGCATCACAGTCTGTGTGTATGTACCACACAGGTTCAGTGGTACCTAAGCATATGTAGCATATGGTTCATAAACCACATTTCTTAAAGGTTTCTTGAAGTAGGACTTAAGGACGTATGCCACTGTCTTATAGCACCACCTATTGCATATAACATAGAATTACATTAAAAATTATGTCCTTACATCAGGCTCAAAAAATAAATTTCCTGGTGGGGCGGGCAACTCTACCGATAAGTCCCCCTTGGTAGATGCTAGTGCAAACCATGCACAGTAATACTTCTGTACTTTTCACAGTGAAATAGTCCCAGGTTTTATGTGTCTCCAGTTGTCATTCATCTTGACTGACAACTGCCGTTAAGCTTTGGTGTTTCTGATTTATTATCCGTGCGAATAAACTGAACACTCAGCTCATCTTTAACAAATTAAGTTTGATGACAAGCATAAAATCAGAGCAGTGAATGATGCGTGCCTTATGAGACTTAGGCGCAGAGTGAACCTGGAGCTGAGTAGAGCTCTTTGCCATTATCGGCTCCTGTTTGATGTACTTAGTGTCAGCTCAATTTAATTGTAAGCTTTGGCAGCATTGCCACTCGGCTAGAAACAGGCGATATTAAACAGTCAGCATTGCGATACCGTTTATCACAATACATTTCCAAAAACCTGTTTACAGGAGTGAAGTATCATAGGCTATGGTTAGCCACCTGTCATTTTTATGCTAACTACTTCTGAGGAACAAAGTAAAATGCGAGTTAGTGAGTAAGAAGCAGCTATATAGATTTCAGGTTCAGTCAACATAGATGTTTTGAAAGCTTCAGTCGACATGTGACTATAATAATTGTGTTGCATGAACGTAGGGTTAATAGCATCTCTGGTGAGTATCACTAGGTATGTCACACTGCCAAGACACTATTCAGTGAGCTTATGATTGTGGTTGAAAGGGCAACTCACTTTATTTCATTTGTAGTCTCCAATAATGCAATATATGTTAATGGCATATACTAGACTACTTTTAATTGTATTTTTACATGCAAAACATTGAGGAGGAGGGTTACAGACTGAGATAATAATTCAGCTCACAGTTCTTGCTAATTTAATTTTCTCCTGCTAGCAGCAGTTGGTGACAGATGATAGAAAAAGGGTGGTGGAATATGAGGGTAGAAAAGCACATTTCTGTTTGAGTGACTCAATAAAAATAGGTAGTGGATTCTCACATCTTTAAATTAACCCTAAATCTAATCCAGAAGTTCCAAGCCCAACTTGACGGTCTAAACCAGGCTTCCAGAATAATTTCACTTATTTGAGGGACTTTGGTGTTAGCAATTTAAGTGATGTAAACACTTTTAAGGTGGTTTACTAAGGAAATTAAGAATAAAGTCAGGAGGAAAAGGGCTCTGTTCCATAATTGGAAATTAACAAATG
>JAABNY020003597.1:0-10474 GCA_015164015.2 Brevimyrus niger
GTATTCTGGTGCAAGGCCATTCAGTGCTTTGTAGGTTAGTAGCAGTATTTTATAGTCAATCCGAGACTTAACTGGTAACCAATGAAGGGAGGATAAGACTGGTGTAATAGACTGGTGTAATATGATCAAATTATGATCAGATTTTTTAGTGTTTGTGAGAATTATGGCTGCTGCATTCTGTACCAGCTGAAGTTTATGTAAAGATACAGACGGGCAACCAGAAAGGAGGGCATTACAATAGTCCAGTCTGGAAGTTACAAAGGCATGTATTAATTTTTCTGCATCACAAATGTATAGATGACAATAATGTACAGCAAGAAAGTGGTGAAACTGTTTCAGTGAGTAAAGATTCACTTTGGAATCACTTTTCTCAGAAATAGGAGTGTGCTACGCAAACAGGCCGAAGCCAGAGCAAAACGTGAAAACGTTTTATATGGTTGTAGCATATCAAATCTATAAAGTGAAGTATAAAAGCCTATACTGTAGATATTGGTAATCAAATAAATTTGCTTTGTCATTCAAAGTAGGTCTAATAGGATTTTAAAAAAAATTCACGTAACGCTGTCAGTGAAATTTTATTTTATAGAGACGCAGCAGGAGCATCAACAGAAAAAAATTGAGAAATTGAAAACGTGCCTGTATATTCTTTAGGCTATTAAGCCCACTGATTTCTTTATTTTTAAGCCTATTTTTGTGTGGATCGAATGCCATTGCCAAGCCTGTCCGTTGTTGCCTATAACTTGCTTAAAAATAAATATTTACAGTATGTTTCCAATGTCGCAGATGAGCAGCGAGAATTTGTTTTCGTTTTAAGTAGTCTTTCTTATATTTTGATATTGTCTATTCAAAATATGTTTGAAATGCTACCAAATGTTATTCCCTGCCCTCAAGTGAGCTCAGAATAAACCTTTGATTAAGGAATATGATTTGCATTTTTTCTTCATATCATATATAAGATAGCATTCTATGCTACGTATACAGTAGATGGAACCTATTCAGAGGGAAATTCAGCATCTCAGAAAAAATGCCGCTTAGCAATTAATCGATCATAGATCGATAAGATGAATCAACTATTGATTAATGAATTACTCGATAATTTGCATCCCTAGTAGTCACACATGCCTTCACTAGTGTGGACAGGAAGGTGAGGAATGTAGAAGTGAAGACAACCAAAGGAGACACGTGCAAGACATTCCTTCGTCCAGTCACCGAGACTGTATTACTTCTTCCTTTCAGAGGCTTAAATGATGTGTTCATACTGTGCTGTATTTTTTTGTATGGTATCCCTTGGGTACCTGGCGGGGAGTGTGCTGTTATTGTGTTAAAGTACTCCTAACCTGCAGGTGGTGCTGTTACTTGGAGTTCATATTTCTATGTTTAGCAACAGGGAAACACATGGTGCACAACTGAGGGTGTGCGTCTAAGTCCATCCTGCACGCAATTATATTTTGGGGCATTGTCTGAGTATAATTACTACTACACCTTTGTTAAACTGTATTTATGCATATTTAAAAAAAAAATATGCCGAAATTTCATAAGTATTTAAATTGAGATTTTTTTCTAATTCGTGATGCTCTTTGTTTGGTTTATGGAGTAAATTTATGATATTATTCATGCTTATATGTGTCTTTCTTTATATCTATTATATGTATTTTTTTGTTTTAGTTTTACTCTGTTCCTGGCACACTGTCCGTCCAAGCGAATAAAACATTAAAATAAACCATTCAAATACAGAAGTGCATGGACAAGTTATCTCTCTGCCTAGCTGATGACACTCTGAAGACAAGTGTAGGACACTCTGAGATGAGAGCAGAACACAAAAACACAATCCAATTTTCCCAGTAATGAAAATATGTGTCCATCTGTAATTTCAGTGCAAAGGTAATTCTCTCCATATTTTGAACACTAGTTACAATGTCCAACCATACAGACTTTGTTGGAGGATCAGGCTGGAGCCACTTTCATGTTACAGATTTCTTGCTAGTTGCTAATAGAATCTGTAATAAATACTTATCTCTCACTGTCAGATGAGCTGGTAAGTTAGAAATTGTAGAAATTGAATAATCAATTGCATCACCAAAGATATTATGTATTACTTTTGTTATCTCCTGCCAGTACGACTGAATAGCTGGACAGCTCCAAAATAAGTGAAAGTGATCTGATAGTTGTTCCCCACATTTACTCCAGCACAACCCCATACCTGTTTCACCAGGCTGAACAGATTTTAGCTTGGGGGTTATAAAGTATCCAACCAGATTCCTCCAGCAGAATTGTCTCCACAAACCAGAGCCAGTAGAAGTAGCCTGAACAGAACATATATTCATCCACTCTTTCTCTAAAATAACAAGAGTGGCTTCTCTCTCCCATTTTAATCTAACCTCCCCAGTTGAGTGTTCTTTATTGAATTAAATAACTAAATGAAGTTTTGAGACAAGTTTCCTATTATCTTTATTTTTATAAACATCAATAAATAAATCTACTAAATTGGGGTCATGCTTCTCCAAATATTTTATTTCACTATTGAAATAGGTCCTGGTTTGCAGGTACCTTAAGAAGTCTAATTTTTCCATACCATACCGATCTGAAATCTCCTGAAAACTATCTAATTCTCCCTTTAAGGAAATTGAACTAAAAGTAGTGATGTCAAGCCTATACCAAAATTGAAACCTCCCATCAGACTTTGCTGGTTTAAAGTCAGGGTCAAAGCTGACCCATCTCAGTAATCTTGACTGTCTTTCCATTGAAGTGCGATTTAAATTTTTTAAATCAGATTCTAAAAGGAACTTTAGTCCATTGATTTAAACTATTAAAATTCTGTTTATACAAAGTTTTGCTACCTAGTAATGATTGCCGTGGTATAGCTAACTGAAATTTCCAAATTTTCCCACTTTGCTATATAATCTGGGATGCAACAACATGCCAGTGATCTTAATTGAGCTGCCTTGTAATAATCCAACAAGCAAGGCAGTGCTCTGCCCCCTTTCTCTTTGGACAATTGCAGTATTTTAAATTTAATTCTTTATCCCATTCTTTAAATTGTTTAAGAGGGACTTCAACTGGTAAGGATTGAAAGAGATACAAGAGACGGGGAAGCATGTTCATTTTTATTGTATCTATTCTATGTATCTATTATGCATTTCTAAGGACAGCTGAAGTCATCTATCTATATCTGATTTAATTCTTATTTACAGGGCCATAATTACTGTCAAACAATTTTGTAGTATCTTTGGTTATTAACATTCCCAAATATTCAATACTTGTTGCATTACATATAAATATAAATCTATTCAGGAATATAATTAATATAATATAATAATATAATAATTAATATAATTAAAACTTAAATCTTGTGTTTTTTGCACATTTAGTTTATATCCTGAATAGGTGCCAAAATTTTTTTAAAGTGGACATCAGTCTAGGAATACTAACATGGCGTTGCAACAAACAGCAAAACATCATCTGCATACAAACAAATCTTTTGCTCTAAACCTCTAACTCTTATTCCTTTGATTCCCTGGTTCACCTCTAATCGACTGAGCTATGGGTTCAATAAATAAAGCAAAGAGGGCAGGGCTGAGAGGGCAGCCTTGACGGCAGCCTCTTTCTAAGGTAAAACTCTGAGTAAGGTGACCATTAATCTTAATTCTAGCATTTGGTGAGGAGTATAACATTTTAATACAGTTAATGAACTCATCTTTGAAGCCAAATCTTTTTAATGTCAGATAAAGGTACTCGCATCGGACCGAGTCAAATGCCTTTTCAGCATCTAAACTAATAGCTGTTGCGACCGGCGTGAGTGTCGCACAAATCACAAGGCAGGATTCCTCAGTGAGGAGTAACGAAGGGGTTTATTATCACAAAGACAGGCAGGGTACTCACACGTATTAACTACAAGAATGACGGATCTGGGGACTACTGACAGAGACACTGACTAAATACAAAAGACAAGCTATACTTAACAAGCAACAGGTGACTACAATCAGGTCAAAACAGGAGGTAACGAGGTGGGTGTGGCACACAATTGGGATCATTGGGGGCAAGACGTAACAATAGCTACAGCCCTCATATTTTCTTTGGTGATGTGATCAATTACATGCAACACCCGCCTAATATTATCCTGTGTCTGCCTATCACACACAAATCCCGCTTAATCTAAATCCACTAATTCTGGTATTATATCTTCCAATCTTTTAGCTAATATTGATTTGTATACTATCAAAAATCAATTGATTACAATTTGTAATCCACGTTTAAAACAGAGATTGGCCTAAATGTACTACACTCCTTTTTATGTTTACCCTCTTTAGGAATAATTGAAATTATTGCCTCATTCCATGTTCTTGGTGATTCTCCTCCCTTAAGCATGTAATTAAAACAGTCAGAGAGCATAGGAATTAATTGATCTTTAAAGGCCTTATACCACTAGACTGGAAAGCCATTAGATCCTGGAGTTTTACTAACTTTTAATCTTGAAATTGCTCTCCCTATTTCTTCCTTAGTAATCTCTGCCATAAGGGCTTCATTTTGTACATTGCCTATGGAGGGTAAGTCCAGTGCTTCTAAAAAAGTATTCATTTCTTTGGAGCTAGTCGTATTTGCTTTGTATTTGTGCTCTCCGCCTGGTGCTTCCTTAGCTTCCATGCCAACAACTTCAAAGCCTTTGGGCCATTTTCATAATATCGTTGTCTAGCAAATGTAGCTTTTTTCTCGAATTCCTCCTCATACAATTTATTTATTTCCGTCTTAACATTATTTAATTGATGTAAGATATGGGGTTTTTTTTCCAATATGTTCTCTCTCTAAAATCTTCAAATTTTCCTGTAAATCATTCAGCTATTTAGGTTTTCTCTTTTTGTTATACGATGTAAGACCTATTACTTTACCCCTGATCACTGACATTGACGCATCCCATACGACACCTGGGGATGCTTTTTCATTGGTAATAATGTCAATATATTCCCTTAGTTCTTTTTGAATATATTCCTAATATGCATTATTGTTCAAAATGTTTGTATTTAGCCGCCACAGTGAATCCTTCTTTTTATTGTCTAAATGCATAGTCAGATAAACAAGCGTGATCAGAGATATCCCTCGCTCCTATTTTGCAATCTGTAATTCTATACCTATCCAAGTTATAAACAAAAAAATAATCAATTCTTGAGTATGTCACTTGACTCGCAGAGTAGAATGTCAATTGTTTGTCTGTTGGATGGGTAACCCTCCATACATAGATCAGTCCCAGCTCCATCAACAATTTCTCAGTAACCCTCGCTCTAGGAGCTAATTTCTTTAGTATATTAGAGGAATCAAGCTTAGGTTGCAGTTGGATATTCCAATGTCCTCTGCATAATAAAACCCCAGATGCTTTAGAAGCTATAAATTGGAAAATGTCCCTGATACACGAATTATCCTGGCCAGGAGGTATGTACACATCAACTATAGTAACTATAAAAACTCAGAAATCAGACGGAAGTTCACACTATTAGAGATTAGTATTGCTACCCCTCTTCTATTCCCTTTCCTATAAGTTGAATAAAATACATTCTTAAACACCAATTGTTTAAGTTTTTCATGTTCTACATTATTAAGGTGGGTTTCCTGCCAGAATATGACATGCAACCTTTCCCTTTTGATCTTTGCGATAGCCTTGCTTCTCTTTATTGGATTGTGTAAACCATTTATGTTTAAGCTAACCACTCTATACTCCTGAAATTGCATATAAGCTTGTAGTAAAACACTACACATGAGTTGCATGTTATTGGTGACCAAGCCTGAACTATATCTGAACTATAGAACAAAATTAAAACATCAGTGTAACAACAAAACAAAAAACCTAAGAGGGTCTCCATTTTGAAGTAATGAGCACTTCGAAATATGGGGGAACAGTCCAGCTAAACACCAGGACCCCTCTCAGTGCAACCTGTAATTCCCAATAGGGTGTTCTCTATGCACTTACAAACGTGAAAAACAAATATTTTCCCATTTATCGGTCAACTACATTCTTACTGAGGGCGATTCTATCCAGTTGCGACGATAAAAATTACAACTCTAATTGGGTTGTAGACTTGACATTACAGTCTGGATTCCCATGCCTTGAGGGCATACATTATCCTTTGGTACAAGTCCATAACCAGTAACTCCCGAATGCCCAGTACTACCTTTGCAGTATATAATCACTTATCAGTCTTTTATCTCCCAATCCTTTTACCTCCAAAACTACTTTGGTCAGAGGAAGCTCCGCAGCTTCTCTTTAATAAATTCTTGGCATGTCTGCCGATTTGCTGTGCTCGGCAATTGTTGCCAGGGGGTCTTCCGTACCTTTTCCAAATCCTGAGCTTCACCGGCCTTCTCGCAGACAGTCTGAAAACCTCTTTTTTTCAAATCCTCTGCAGCTTCATCCGCGCTCCCATATGTGACCCACTTTCAAAAAAGACTCGCAACTTTGCCGGTGGCGGCGTATGAAACCGTATTCCCTTTTCTCTGAGAATCCTCCTTATCTGCGAGTACGCCTTTTTGCCAGTGTTTCTGCAGGATAATCATGATCAAAGTAAATCCTTCTATCACTGTGGAAAATTTCCTTTTTCTTCCACGCAGAGTGCAGAACCAGCTCTTTAACTTTGAACTCCTGAAAGTACACAATTGACGACCTTGGCTGCGCCTCACTAAGCAGTCTAGGGCCGAGCGCTCTATGGCATCTTTGTATTCCGAGATCAACTTCGATCAAATCCAGCTCTATTTTGATTAGGTTTTCAATAAACTGATGTATGTTGCCTTTCTCAGCTCGCTCTGCAATGCCATAAACACGGATACTGTTGCACCTTGAGCGAGCTTCCAAGTCCGTTAACTTCGTCTGCAATCTCTTCTGTACTTGATGTGACTGGCTCAGAGCCTCTCTGAAATCCACAGACTATTCTTCAACATCGGGCCTCGGCCTCACTCATTCTATCATTTGTAGTTTTCAGATCTGCGGTGATTTCATTTAACTTCTGTTGAATTTCCTGTCGTGTTTCTGCTAATTCCTTTTTCAAATTGTCGCTGATTCTGCCTCGGAAATTGTTCAGATCAGACTTCATATCCATGGCAATCAATTTTATGTCTATGCGGATGCCAGTCAGGTTTTCTTCCATTTCTCCTTGTCCGCCATTACCGTCTTCATGTTCCTCGGCTATGGCGCCATCAGTCGTTATTATATCGCTTTTCTCTAGCTTCCCAGTCTTTTCCCAGTTTTCCCTTGCCCTTTCTACTTTTCTCCCCTTCCATTGTTGACTCGGTCAAAATATAAATCTTATTTTTTATTAAAAATGGGGAAATAAACACCGACTGAACGGGAGAGAGCAGTTAAGCGGTCATGCACTTCAGCTTACCACTGGAAGCCCGTCTCTCTTTTACTTCCGCTAACTCCCCCTGTCAGCTCCAGCTTCGTGGTGCAATAACATAAAATGATTAATAAAGAGTAAACCTCAAGTAACAAGAGGAGCTTAAATCCGAAGCTCCACTTGGCAAAATAAAAGTGTTGGCACAATAAAGCACCTAGACTAACATCCTGCTTGCTTAACTGCCGGATATGACAAGGGTATAAAAATAAATAGTTGGGCTCACCTCAACATAAGACTTGGGCTCTGGAACCAATCTCCTTGAGGGGGGTTGAGCCCTCTTCCACTCTGGAGTTGCTTGTGGGAAGAGGTGCAGAGCTGGAGTTGGCATACTTATTGTCCCCTAGCTGGGCCTGTACATTGGGGTTTACCGTGGTGGATGAGAGGGTAGCCTCCCTTTGCCTTTGGATGGGGGGATGGGTCCTGACTGTTGTTTGAACTTATGTGCCAAGCGGCAGTTCATAAAATCCACCCTTTTTGGAGTCCATGGAATGGGTAATGGAGAGCACTCCTCCCGGGGACTGTCTTGTTCTGCTGGGGGACTTCAATGCTCATGTGGGCAATAACAGTGAGACCTGGAGGGGTGTGATTAAGAGGAAAGCCCTCCCCCCCAAGTGATGTTTTGTTATTGGACTTCTGTGCTTGCCATGGATTGTCCATAATGAACACCATGCTCAAACATAAGGGTATCCATACATGCACTTGGCACCAGGACACCCAAGGCCACAGTTCAATGATCAACTTTGTGGTCGTGTCATTGGACTTGCGGCCCCATGTATTGGATACTTGGGTGAGGAGAGGGGCGGAGCTGTTGATCGATCACCACATGATTGTAGGTTGGTTCCGCTGGTGGGGGTGGCAGCCAGTCAGTCCTGGCAGGCCCAAGCATATAGTGAGGGTCTGCTGGGAACATCTGGCAGAATCCCTTGTCAGAAGGAGCTTCAACTCCTACCTCCGGCAGAACTTTTCTCATGCCCTGCGGGAGGCAGGGGACATTGACTCTGAATGCATGTTCTGTGCATCCATTGTGGAGGCAGCTGACAGAAGCTATGGATGCAAGGTGTTAGGTGCCTGTAGTGGCAGCAATCCCCGAACCCGCTGGTGGACACCAGCAGTAAGGGATGCCGTCAAGCTTAAGAAGGAGTCCTATTGGCCTTTTTAGCCTGTGGGACTCAAACAGCCAATGAGTACTGGCATGCCAAGGAGAATGCGGCTTTGGGGTCGCTGAGTCAAAAACTGTGTTGTGGAAGTAGTTTGGCGAGGCCATGGAGAACAAATTCGAGGAGATTCTGGTTCACCATGCAGTGGCTCAGGGCAGGAAAGTGGTGCAGCATCAACACTGTTTATAGTGGGGATGGGGTGCTGCTGACCTCAACTGGGGACATTGTGAGTAGGTGGAAGAAATACTTCGAAGACCTCCTCAATCCCACTGACATGCCTTCCAATAAGGAAGCAGAATCTGGGGACATGGGGGTAAACTCCTCTATCTCTGGGGCAGAGGTCGCTGAGGTGGTTAAAAAGCCCCTTGGTGGCCAGGCCCAGGTAGTGGATGAGATCTGCCCGGAGTTCCTCAAGGCTCTGGATGTTGGTGGTGGTCCTAAAAAAGGGGACTGGAGGGTATGTTCCAACTATAGGGGGATCACACTCCTCAGCCTCCCTGGTAATGTCTATTTGGGGGTCCTGGATTGGTGGGTCCTTTGCATTGTCGCTTGGATTCAGGTTCAGATTCAGAATACACAGCAAATTTGCCAGTGTAAAATTAAGTTAAATTAACACTACATAGTCTTTATATAATTCTCACCAAATCAGTGTTACGTTTAACACTTTACAGAGTGCAATGAGTGTTTAGTTTTATAGTGTAATATTTTACTAGCTGTTATAGTGTTCAGTTGACACGATAGAGTGTTAGATCACTGTAACTCCACCTCTTCCCAGATTCCAAGCCCATATAGGTGGCACATAGGTTCATAATGGCTGGCCCCTATCTGCCCCATTTTAATGTGCACACAAGAACTCAAGTGAGAATCATAAAAGCCACCCTGATTTACCAACCATCATGAGAAAGACACTGACTAGGAAGGACTTCTCAGCCTTTACTTATCATATAGTAAATTTTTCTTGGCTCAGTGCTGGTTGAAGATCAGAGAGCTGTGTGCTGTAATGCTAACCAAAGCCTTGCTTTTCGTGGCTTTTTCTTGCATATGATTTTTTGAGTTAGACAAAGGCTTTGTGTATATTTTAACGACGAGTGTGGTGTATTTGTCGATGTACAGTAAGCCGATTTTGATTACCTGCTCTAACTTTGGTTGATGGGTTTAAATAGGAAAATGTGTTACGAGAGTAGTGATACCCTTTGCTATGCAGCTCCTGGTACTGCCCACTTCCCTGTAACCAATGATGTTGGATGTTTATTTGCATACCATGATATTGTACAGCCTTTTTCGAAATTTCTATTTTTTATCCAGCATGATCGTGTTAAATAAGGCAAATATAAGACCTTAGTATACTCTAAGCATCTAAACAATCACTGAAATTGATTTTTCTGGGGCCAATTTTTGTAAGCTAATGAGTGATTGGTGTTTTTGGTGGAGGCTCCCTGGAACTGGAAAGAAATACCATGATGAGGCAAATATTAAGTGATGACAAATCTGAACTAATCCATCTTCCAGCAAAAATGTCACATTGCATGTATCTAAAAGCGAACCAACCAAAATTTGCACCTACCATAGTCACTACACTGCTCAAACTAGCAGGCATACATCAACTCAAACATAGGAAAAGGCCTGGATATATAATGCTAACATATGATAGAGACTAATGGCCATGACATACCATCCTAGAACACGGTGTGTACTAAAATATAAGTCCAATAAAAATCTGAATATTAAATGAGCAAAATAACTTGATTTGTTCTTCTATCCCAAGTTGTGGCGTAAAAGGTATAAGGCCACCACCCATTATATCTGCTTTAGGGAAAATTCACTCCTGTAGCCACTAGGGGAACTCTTACCTTCTCTGAGCCCTGCTAAAAAATTATGCTGAGAGGCTAGTTTGATTACCAGTCTTGGCCTTGTCATTAGGAACACATGACAATTTGCACA
>JAABNY020003598.1:0-10470 GCA_015164015.2 Brevimyrus niger
TCTCGGGCTTCCAACCCTTTTAGAGAGGGTGACCTATTCCCTCGGCCACTTTATAATTCGGGGGTCCTGAATCCCCCGGGCATCAAGCCCAGCTTTCCTACCGCTCGTCAGCAAATAGTGGGGTTGCCACACCTAGGACAAAGATAGAATGTAAAGGAATTATTTTTTATTTTTTTATTTTATTTTTTTACTGCGGGGGTCCCGAACCCTCCGTTCCTTTACTTTTTTCCCTTTCTATCTTTTTTACTGCGGGGGTCCTGAATCCTCCGTTCCTTTATTTATTTATTTATTTATTTTTATTATTATTTTTTTTTATCCTTTTTTTTTTTTTTTCTTTTTAACTGCCTCCACAACACATACTGTAGCCACAGTACATATACCTCATATGAACACGGTACATGCAAACCCTCCTTCGTGTTAATTTGCAGACGAGCCACTAGACACTTCAAACTGCTCAATTTAACATAACCAATTATTCCCTCACGCTGAAGCTTTGCAACAATGTTACCATTTTCAACAGTGAATCTCATACCCGTGTCCATGGCTCAGTGTGCTAAGCCTGTGTGCCTGTAATCTAAAGATCGCCATTTCAAACCAAGCCAATTTAGAACGTGAATAGCAATCTTCAGCTGAGAGCTGTTCTACACACTCCCAATGCAAGTAAAACGAAGAAAGCTGATGTGTTTAGCTTTTTTGCCTATTTAACCTAATTTTAAAAACTTTAATGCTTCCGACAATGGAAGTTTTGAAAAGAAGACCGATTACGGATTTAGTCAGTGTTTTTTCATGATTCAACATAATGATTTCAGCGAGATATAAACTGAAATACACAAGAAAGATATGCGGTCGACGATGCCCTCGTCCCGGGTGTTAATTTTTCATTCCATCTACCAATAAACTGTTAAAGGGATTTTATTCTTGCTACTTTCTTGCGTTTAAAACTGCCTTTCCTAAGTGATGCGTGTGGGGGTGTGTGACATTCCAGATTGATGGACCATTGACAGTATGCAAACTACTACAGGTATCTCATCAATATTCATTGTGAAGGCCACTGACTTTGAAAAAAAGAGTGTCACTCTAAAGTTCTAACACTTTAGTCATCAAACCACATAAAATTTCAATATGTCTGTTCCACCTACACTGTAAAAAAAAACTGTCAAATTTACGGTAAAATACCGGCAGCTGTGGTTGCCAGGAATATACCGTAAAAAAATGTGGAATCTGTAAAAGACAATACGGTATACTGGTTTTGTAACCCTAAATTTTAAGGTAGACAACGTATTATTTTACCAAAATCATGGTAGAAAAAAACAAATATATTTGTCAATTATACAGCAATTTAATGTAAAAAATGTAACTTTCTATAGCTTTTTACGGATATTTGCAGAAAAAAAAGTTATAATATAATAATATTTACAGTAATTTGTTGTTAATTTAACAGTAATAGGATAGACCCTATTATTGTAAATAACTGTAAAAATAACAGAAATATGTTAAACCTTATTAAAACCTTTGACAGTAAAAAACTGAAATTGTATAACAAATTACAGCATTTTATTTTGACCAGATACATCTTACCGTAAATTCCTGGCAACCACAGCTGCCGGTATTTTACCGCTAAAAATACAGTACAATATGAGGAACATAAATAGTTTACCGTACATTTTACATTTGCATCCGCTAAATGTAGAAAAATCTAAAGATGCTCATATATAACCAAGGTAGTGAATATTACTGATAAACAATCAGAAAATTTGACATACCATTTGAAAACAGACTAAACATATCGTTTTCTCTATTCCTACCAAACAGCATAGATCTTGAGAATACAACATGTATATATATATATATATATATATATATATATATATATATGGCTGGTAATCCATGGAGGAATGAATAAACATGAAATAAAAAAGTACCTGCCCCTGACCTATAAACAGTAATGAGTCACTGGGTCCTGCCTTGGTGAAGGAAAGGACTCAGTGGAGTTTCTAGTGCGCATGGTGGCGAAGATACAAGCTCTGCAGGAGTACTTCAATGTCCATCAGGAGTTCACTTTGGACTGGCAGGATCCCCTCTGCAGCAAAAAATTGACAACGTTTGATCAGTGCTTGAGCAAAATGCACAGAAATGAACAAAACATGCTGCCAAAAACAGATCTAACGATAAATGATTTCTTAAGTGTAAAATATACAGTTCTTAAAGGATAGATGTTGTCAAAATGCAACATGGGCTGTTTTTTTTTTTTGACTGTAAACGAGACAAACATATCTAAAAGCATAATTACGACCAACAAGACGTTTTTGAGATTGACCGTAATTTTCTTTTGTGGTCAATAGCCGGTGAATGGGAATACTAGGGGCATAAATTTGAACGCATCAAAATTGATACAGTAAAAAAAACAGCCCTGGTTGTGTTTTGGCAATAGTTATCCTTTAAATCTACGTATGTAAAAGTGATACATAGACAACGCAGCCCTAATCACAATCATAATTTGTTGGAAAACGTATTTCCTATTGATATATCATAGAACTTGAAGTTAATGGCTGAATGCATGGTGATGAGACCTATCATTCAATCTACATTTTATAGTGTATGAAACTGCTCATCTGGACATGAACCTGAGCTCGGCTGATTAAGATTAGTGTCTCCTGTCCATCTTTCTTGAACTTGAATAATACCACTGCTTACCTCTTATTGAATCTTTGGGTGCAGACTTAATTGAAGAGCCTCGTATAAACAGGCAGGGTGTGATGTTTAGGGAAACCAAAGAATACAGGCGCCATCATTTCTGCCAGAAGACTCTTGGGGGGCAACAAAGCTTTCATTGTGGACTGGCTAGATACCTTCTGCATTCAGAAAGAAAACAAAAAGGCATACACCATAAACAATAATAACTGACAAAAATACTGAGACAAGAAATTAAAGTAACAAAATAAGTGCAAATCAAGTTTCTCTGTGTTGCAGTGTAGCTGAATGTTTTTCAACAATTTGATTTATGGTAAAAGATGTACAAAATATTTCCAGCCAAGGTTTGTTTCAATCTTCAGCATGCTTTTCCTGCCATTGTCTTGAAACTGTTTCATCTGTCACTCTCATTTGATGCTGTTTACAAAAACAAAACAGAAATATTGTAAAGGGAAAAAGGAAAATGAATTTAAGGGAAAAAAAAAAGATTATGACCTGAAATCATTTCCTCCCATTTCCTGAGAGTCCTAGGTCCTTTGAGTATCCTTATGGTTTCTGCTCAAATTCAGTGTCTGGAAAGGGCAGGAACAAAACAAATCTTTTTAATCATAATAAAGACAAAATAAGATTTAGAGACAGACAACAAAGAAATGTGTAAAATATGTCATTGAATCTGTTTACTTTACTAACCTTGAAAGAGACTCTTGGGTCTTAGCTGTGCCACAACCCTTAAACCTTAAAACACATGCATCAGAAAATCACTGCAACAAAATTTCAGATGTCCTTCACTGACATTTTTATTGTCTTGAACATATTTTGACCTCCACACACTTGCTGCTAGTCAAACATATTGCTTTAAACAAATAAAGGCAAAACAAGCATCTAAAGCTTCTCCTGGCATTATGAAAAAAGAAAGCCAAAACTGCTTAAGCTCTACACTTAAAGTCAACTAACAAATGTATATTAACCATTTTCAGGACAACATGAATTTGAACAAACACATAAACTTGTGACATCACTTTTGCAGAAACGTACAGCTACAAAATGCTATAATAACAGTTAAAGTCAAGTAATGTTTATAACAGACAGTGCTGTTTCAATTTCAATGTTAACAGTTCAGTGCAACACTTAACTTGTTTGCTAATTAGGGCAATACAAAATTCAAATAGTTTAAACTCTGTCGTACAGAATATAGAACATCTCTGAAACATCAAAAGTACAGTTCTCAGTAACAATCCCTAGTTAGAGGGATTGTTTAAAGATATATGGTCAAAACCTCTGAAAAGCATGCCTGTGATAACAGAAATCAGGTAAGAGTACAGTACTCAATATTAGCTGGGATAACTGAAAACATAAACACAGTAGTTCCCAGTCAAGGTACAGTTAAGCTGACTGTACCGATCTGTTCAAAATGTCTTTAAACGATCTCTTGCCACTCGTGATCAGAGAGATCGGCGATGAGGGTGAGTACTCTTGGGTTCACATGCAGTGTCTTCTTAGTTTTTTCAACTTTTGTTCCCTTCTCTGGGTTAATGTTGAAGAAACACCTTGATAAACACAATAATCCATAATAAAACACTATACAATGAAAAAAAAAGGGAAAGGCAAGGGAAAAGTAAAAGAATTACCTCTGAAGGAATTCAAGTGTGGAGCCAAGTTCCAGGGGATAGTGGATGTTCAGGCAGTAGTAGCTACCAAGCATCAGACAGATTGCAGAGATGAAGTCAGTCATTTGGTCATTTACAACTTTGTGGTCAATGCTGAGCATGAACAGTCTCGATGCAAAGCAGGAGGATCCTTGGAATGAAATACAAGTGTAAAAGAATTAACTGTAAAACCCCCTTTACCATTCAAATGTGTCTTAACTAGTTGTTAGACTTAGACTTAATAGTTCACTAGACTTAATAGTGAAAGTGCAGACATTTAATATAGTGTATCCTTGCATTAGCTTAGGTTTGGTGCACTTGTACTGATTTTCAACTCACCACAAACAATGAAAATGGTGTCACAGGCAGCCTTTCCACTTGGACTTTTTTGCCATACATGTTTCATCAACATAGTGGAAGAGGGTCTCCTCTTTTTCATCAAAATAGGAGAGGAGGAGGAGCATCATATCTTTCAAGTCTTCTGAGCAGCCCTTCAGCTGTCCCCTCTGCATTCGAAAGCTTTATGACAGCCTCCAAGACACGCTTGCTCTTGTCTGCACAAGTGGTTTTCAAAATGTCCAGAAGCCGTTTTCCCTTCTTTTCCAGACAGGTGAGGAAAGTCTCTTTCAGCGGTACCCCAGTAAGTTCTTCAAAATGGACTGTCATTCTAATCACCTGAAACAAAAAAGGCCACTCTTCTATGAGGGTTTGCATGTCTGATCTGCTGTTTATTGCTTTGCTCTGAGAGTAGTAGGTGCATTTCATTAGAGTTTTTACTTCTTCATGACTGAAGCTCGTCTGTTCACTGAGAATCTTCATACGTTCCTTCTTCTCCTGCTGGGTTTCCAGTGTCTCACTGACTGGTAAAAACTTCATGTCCCACTTTATGCAGCTATATGCGTCTTGAATAGATGCTTGCTTTTCAGGTGTGACTTCATCGGTGTCATCTGATCCTCCCTGTTTGTGCTTCTGTAACACTGGTGAAGTAGACCTCTTCACATTTTCAATTCATGCCTGAATCTGTTTTACCAAAGAGTGGTACCCCTGTCCTACCACATCCCCCTCTATGACATCCTGCAGTGACTTGGGATACATCACAACCAGTTTTTTTGCAGTTTCAGTCGAGGCTCTTCTACTTGGAGAGGCACAGGCTTTCATCATCTCCTTCACAATGATGCGGATCATCTCCCTCCGCAATCGAGGCTTTGGTCTTCTGGAAAATCTTCACTTGGAATTCCAATGTTATCTACCCAGTCTAGAGAATATATTGGACTGGGTGAGGGGGAGGCAGAAAATGAGGAGCAAGAAGATGGAGACGATATGTTGGCCTGGCTTGAAATCTCCATATTTGGTGCTGTAAAACAATATCACAAACGATAGATTAATTGTAATTCTTGGACCTGGGCCAAAGCATAATAGAAAAAACAGAAAGCCCTTCATGGCTATTGTGCAATGAAATCATAATACTTAGTGGTTTATTTCCAGGCAGCCAGCAGTTTTCTTGCCTGAACTGGTCTCAGGAGAGTTCAGATCAGTCTCACTGATGAACTGCAAGTCCTCAGATGTCTCCACTCCAAATGATTGTAGTGTCTCCAGTACAATTTCAAGGATTAAGGCAGACAGGTCCGGCAGCACTTTAGTAATGGAACTCCTTATGCTGTCCCCCATTTTCGAGATGTCTGATAAAAGAATGTGAATAAAGGTCAATTTACACCAAGTGGTACCTTTGGTTGTAAAATATGAAGCTTATCTTGCTTGATACTACACTTTTATACAGTGTTTCGTAAGTACCAAACTAACAGCCCCATTATTGTGACAGCACACTGTGTTTCAATGGAACCATTTGGTACCCATACTTCATGTAAGATGTTAATGGATAGAAATCAATTAAGTCAATGATGTTCACACACTGCATCTTTTCTTTTTCCTTTCTCACTGAGTGCAGATGATACTGAGAATGTTATTCTGTCACGTGCACCGACAACAGAAAATAAACACTCTCATTCTTAATCAAAATGAGAACTACTTCACCAAACTCAACAGAGTCAGAGCCCCCTGTGACAAGAAAGTGTCCTTTCTTGTACTGTGTTCCCTTGTACATCATTTCTACGGTGACCTTTGTATTGGTTTCAGTAAAGTCAAACATTTGAACTGCTTCTTGAATGGCTTTACTGTACAGCACTGAGTGAAATGGAGAACCATCTTTGACTTTCAAGACAGATTGACACAATGACCGTGCTGCAAGATAGGCTTGAAACATCTGATGTCTTTCAGAGACTGTATGGCAGAGGCTTTTGAAATTTTTCAGATTTCTGGCACACCTCTTGAAATAACTGTGCTTACTTTCAAAGCGTATTGTCCATAATCTTATCAGTGGGGCAAATTTCAGAATCAGTGCTGGGTAATGGCGTAGAAAATGGTGTTTTGGTCTCAGGTTGCATTCTGGGAACAGAGCTTTTCTTGACTCTAAATATTCTTGAATAAGAATATCAAGATATGCTACCTGAGCCACTGAAATTTTCTGAGCATACACCATGTCTACAATATCTTTCAGCTGCAGAGTTAAGTTCCGCACATCATCTGTGGGGTCTGTCACTATATCACCAACTATGAGAGGCAGCAATCGGAGGAAGTTCCAGTTCTGTATAGCCTGTCCTGAGAGTTTAGCTGCTTGAGGACTGACCTCAGATGGCTTTGTAGAAGCATCAGAGGCATGGTAACTAAACTGTTTGATGCGTCGGTTCAGAGTGGAGTAAGTGAACCATGCTTTTTTCTTTATGAAGTATTTCAGATACAGTGCCACATCATAAGCCAAAACTCCCTCAAAGATATCATGACCTAGATATGGTGGCGAGCCTGGCATACAAACGTTGAAGTATTTCAGTGAATTGAACACTGACCTGAACTTCACTCCTTCAATGTCTGGTGTATTGCCAATCTGGAGGCGATCAACAGCAGAGTTGTAGTTCTCTTTGGTACGTTCTGGTCCACACAGATTTGGGTCAGCACCCTGAAATTCAGATTTCGTTATCAGGCAGTACCTGCAAAAGTACTTTGAAGAACTAAAGTTTTCAGTGAAGCCACCAATACAGTGAGAACCCAGATTATCACCGGCAATGCAAAACAAAGTTCCTTTGACTCTAGTTTCATCTGATGCAACAATCCCACTGTCCTCCAATTCTCTCAAGTCTGCTAGTAATTCAGTGAACACATTAGCATGACCAAACTCTTTAAAATCTTTCTCCCTGCACAGTAAGACGAGAGACATGTGATCTGTGTCTGAGCGTACATGAAGTGGCAAGTTTGCCACTGATGCATATACAGCTAATACCTTGTGTTTTGTCCTTGCAGAGCCTAAAGGGTTAACGACTTCAAAGGCATCCTGGTAGAGTACTAGCTTGAGGCATAATGGGTTTTGAACAAAAAAAATCATTTGACTTAAACAGCTTACTATCACTTATGTCACACAGAACATCAGCAGGAAGATCAGTAGAGGGCTCTTCTGATTTCTGCCACAGATCAGACTCTAGCAGACATCTCAAAGTCTCTCTTAAAGGCACATAATAGGCAAACCTATCTTTTCTGTTTTCATCTCTCCCTAAAAATATTTTCTTTGGTTCCACATAGTTGAAGGCTTTTTTAAAGGTCTGAGCTCTGGAGTGCACTGTCCTCAATGGCCCGGTATGACATGCAGAAAAAAGATCATAGCTTTTGACAGACTCGCAGACTTTGTTGATGTCCTCCTCTGATAATGATGTGTCATCTTTTAACAGTGATGCAAGTTTACCCAAACTGTATGTCTGTCCCAACTCATGTATGTTCTGCATTTCCTCCACACTGAAAAAAATGGCAATGGGGGATTGTTGAATTTGCAAAAATGCATTTAGTATTTTAAACATGATTCATTTATGTTTCTCTTTTAAAAATATTTCAGTCTTGTGCCATTTAATTAATTTTAAAAGATGTTAACATTTTTTGAATCAATCATGTCGAAATGTAATAAATTAATTATGTTTTCTCTGGAAACTCCGCCCCCTTAATTGGAATGCACAAACCAATTAACTGCTCAGTCCGCCATTTTCTCTCTCGCTTTGGTGCTGGAAGCTGCTCGATTTCAACAGTGTAAAAAGGTAACTAACTTATGTGTCATTTCAGAAACATGAGAAACCTTTGAACTAATTTTATCGAGCAACCCGACGGAGAGGAAAAGTTAGTGGTAAAGTTGAAGGTGGTTAACCACCTTCATGTATTAATGTTTTTTTTTTTTATTGTGTGTAGACATTCAAGCATATTTTAAATCTCTCGCTTTTTCTCTCTCTCTGTAAGTTATAGAGATAGACATTTTCTATTCCTCTGTAGACTAATACTGTAACGTTAGATTTTGTGTCAGGGAGTGATTTATGGCGCGAACTAATTTGGGGATGAGGGAGGGAATGCTACTTACAAAACGTTAAAATGCCCTCTGTCTGAGCTATCTTTTACATTTTATTATAAAGAAAATACACATTATTCTGTAGACAGCGTTTATTGCAAAAATTCTGTCAATGTAAGTTCTTTCTATCGACCGGCCTAACAATAATTTCAATGAATGGGGAAATCCTGTCAGGGAATGTGGCGCTGATTTACTTGAGATGGGGGAGGGTAATTTACAGATCGTTAAAATCTCATGAAATGATTGCCACACTAAATTTAATAGCGTATTTTAAATCCGTAGCAAAATACTACATGATTTTTCTTAAAGATGTGGTGCCTTAGGTTGAAATGGCATTAAGCTTCAGGCAGCCCCAGCCAATAACTAAGGGTGTACTCACACTAGGCACGGTTGCTGTGAACCGGGCCCGAGTACGATTGTCCCCCCTCCCCACTCCCCCTCTGGCTTGCACTCACATTAGGGTTTTCAGCATTTTTTTTTAACAGATACTCAAACGAGATACTATTCATGTGCAATTTTATTTGCAAAGGCTCTATATAGTAGTGGTGAGTATTTGTCAATATACTGCATTTATATTTGATTGTTTTTATTGTTCCTTAATTCCTATATTCATTATTTTTTTCTGTCTCCCTCTCTAGTGAATGTGGTGGTGTAAAGGTTGCTCAGTAGAAGTTTGCAGCAGATTGGCACTACTAAACCATTATAAAGCCAAGCATCCTCATTTTGGACGTACAAGCCTTTATCCATGTACGTATTCAGAATGCCCATGCACATTTAAGACATGGAACGCTTTAGTAGTACATCACAGCAGAGTGCACTCTACACAGGCTAATCAGAAACCAAAAGAATTATCTATTTTTAGCTGCCACTTATGTTCATGCAAAAACTTGCCAAATGAAAGGGAGTACTTTGTTCATATTCATTCACATCTAAAGAAAAATGAAAATGTTAGTTGTATGTTTGCTGGTTGTGGGTTTCACACTTGTATTTATGGGACCTTTAAAGCTCACAAGAGTCGGAAACATACACCTCACACTCTAGCTGATTTTAAACCAGGAATAGTGAAAACAACTACAGTAACATCTCCATCATTAGATCATTCATTTCTTGATGGTCTGGATGAGGAGTGTACAGAGGAGGACTCTATTACATCCATTGATTGGAATAATGAAAACAAGGCACCCTCAATTGATGTTGAGCAGCAGCTTGCAGCAGTCTTACTGAAGTTAGAATATTTGATTCATGTGCCAAGCACAATAATTGATGAATTCTTACAGGAAGTTTACCACTTACTGAGCTCTGCATCAGTCCCAGTATCTATTAAAGAGTCAAAACCTCCAAATTGACAAATCTGTAGTTGAAGAAATGGTTACTGTAATTTTTTCTTCTAACCCTGTTGCCAAAGCTATTGAAAAAGGTGGCCCTCTTGGCACTGCGTATCAACGCAAACAATATTACAAAGAAAAATTTTATGTTGTGGAACCAGTTACTTACGTACTTGATCAAACAACCAAATGGTCCTTTCAGTATGTCCCGCTGTTAAAATCAAATTTTTAATAGAAAAGTCATTCTTGACAAGGTAATTGAAAATCATAGAGGAAAGGAAGACATTAGTTTTGACCCATCTTATGAATACAGGTCCCCTAAAGATGGTTGGCATTTTAAGAAGAACTGCTTCTTGAACAGTGAGTTGCGAATCTC
>JAABNY020003599.1:0-10441 GCA_015164015.2 Brevimyrus niger
ATTCTCCTGATCCATGTCTGAACCAGTAAACACTGTGTTCTCCTGCACAGCTCCCAGTCTCTATTGTACACTGCAGGTTCACAGAGTCTCCTGGCTGCACTGTGTCAGACACAGGTTGCTGTACCACAGTCCTGCTCTTGGAGTTGTTAGCTTAAAGGGCAAAATGTGCATGATGACAAAAAAATGGATAATGCAAATCCTCCAAGATTATTCTTATTGATTTCGGAGAGGTTTGGCACCCAAAATGGTGTTCTTATGGTCATCTAACAAATCACCAATTTCTTGGAGAAGAAAATAAATTCTTGTCTTTTTTATTACCCTTTATTAGTATATATTCTTATCAGGATTGTGAGAAATTCAGAAATTATAAACTGTGCCTCATTACATTCATGAATTTGAATTTGAATTGGAAGAATTGAATCCTTTTCACTTTTAAAAAATGTGTGTAAAGTGTACATATTTGCATAATTTTCATGATTCTATCAATATCCATTTGGTTTATGTCGGTTTATGTTTTTGTATTTATTGTTTTTGCATATTTAGCTGTTGATGAATAATAGTATTTCTGCTGTAGTACCTGCATGGTTTGACTCAAGATCAAAATGTATTATCTTCACTTGTTGCTGTTTGCTGATTAATTGTTTGTCTCTTTCTTAACACTAAATAAAAAGTATACAAGGAATTACTTGGTTTCATTTAGTTGCTCCTATTTATTTTCTTATGCGTAGAAAAGTACGTTTTTCTGATCAACCACAGCACTACAGCGAAAAGCAGAATGTCATGGCAAATGCAATTATGCTTTATTCCAATACACATATAATAATAATGAAAAAATAGACATTTAGTCAGCATAATATCTGCAAAGGATTTACAATTTAATTTGCAATGTTCTGGCCTAAAATCTGCTACACTGAAGACTCTCTCATCATGTGCAGAGAAAGCTGTAGCCAAAGGGTTGGCATCCTCTGATAAACATGGTTGGTTCAGGTAACAGTGACATTATGTGAAGCTTTCATGACAGGAATAGGGACTAGTTTGACTTTTGATGCAGTAAAAGAGTTTGGGACGTTTCTTAGGTTAGAAACTGCAGTCACTGCAGCCAACACTAACTTTTGAGGAGAGACACTCAGCTTTTCCTATGAGCAGATCCACCATGGTACACAAAATGACAGTTTAATTATTATCTTAGGTGACACTTCAAATGTTACATTATTTCATTCTGAACAAAATGACATTTTTATAATAATGATAATGTGTGTATGTGTAATTCCTATTTAAATAATAGACGTAGATAAAAACTATGCCTACAGTACATATGTGAACTTATTTGAATCCAAATCCTTTTTCATTAAATTTCCTTAAATTCAAATATAAATTGCCATGCCACATCCTGTTTTCAACCACAATTCAAATTTAATTCAGATTAACACAAATAACTAAAATTTAAGGTCCATTTTCGAATAAGATCTGAATGGTTCTAAATGTAAAAAATCATGTTTTTTTTTAGAGAAGTATACACTGACTGCTCAGATAAATAACGTGAAAAATAATCTTCTTTTGCTGCTTATGATTTTTGCACAATCCAATATATAGCAACTGAAATATTGTTTATTGCACTAGTTATACAGAGGCTGCAATATGTAACATTTAACATCTGTATAAAGATAAGGTTAGGCTGAGGATTACTGACAGCATCATTGCAGGGCAAACTCAAACATGCACACTGATGGGCAATTTAGCAACTCCAGTAAGCCATACATGTCTTTGGACTGTAATAATAATAATAATAATAATAATAATAATAATACATTTATGGAGCAAAGCAGACAATAAGGTATCTTTGCTAATTTTATATTGACGCACAGCTCAACTGTCAAAAATATTTTACAGAGAATAATCTTACTGACAGTATAATAAAGCAAATATGAAAATAGCTGGAGTCTCATTTACCTGTGATTATGACAAAGGTTCCATTCCCAAAGGTGACTTCATGAAGAAAGACAGCAGCACAATAATACACTGCAGAATCGGACGGCTCCGCGTTGGAAATAGTGAGGTTAAAAATCCCCTTTGCTTTCTGCAAGGAGTAACGTTTTATGTTTTTATATTCATTGTAAAATTCACCAGATGAAAGATCAACTGTCTTCGCCATGAGCTGGGGCTTTTGACCAACAGCTTGCTTAAACCAAACAGCAAAATAACCATCTTCTGGACAGAAGCATGTCAGGGTCACACTGTCTCCAAGCTGAACCCTCATCAGGAGACTGGGCTGAACAACATCCACAGCCAGTGCAGTGTCTGCAAAAACAGAAAAACACAAATAAACCTGATATACATCATAACAGTAAGCAAAATAACTATTAACTATAATGAAGAATAAATGGCCAAATAGTTATTCCACTGATCACATCATATAAATATATTAAAATATTAAAATATTTAAAAAAAACATAGAGGTGTTTTCGCCATGAGCTGGGGCTTCTGATCAACACCTTGCTTAAACCAAGTAACTAAAGTTGTTTCTTCTGGACAGAAAAACAGAAAAACACAAATAAATGTGAAATACATCATAACAGTAAGCAAAATAACTATTAACTATGATGAAGATTAAATGGTGAAATACTTTTTCCATTGATCACATTATAAAAATATATGGAAATATTAAAATCCAAAAATAATGTATAATTTAGGACCATACTGATGAAAATGAGAAGACCAAGGAGCCTGAACATCTTCGTGGTTCTACTTGTTTAAAATAAACAACTCTGCTGCTAAATGAGTGGTCATGGTCGTGGTCGGGATGAAAGGGCAGGAAACAGAGAGGTACAAGATACACATCAGGCTGATCTGATTGGCTGGTTCACAGAGGAATTTAAATAATAGTGAAAAGGCATTCTAACCTGCACTTACATGATGTTTATTAATTTACTTCTTAACAACCAGTTAAAATGAGAACAATTAGTTAAATAGGAACAGATACTGAGCATATGAAGTTCTTTGTACGGAGTGCTGAGACACTGTGGGAGGGCATTCGCTAATCATCTCTTTCAGACAAGCTCAGCAGTCTCAGTATTTTGTTATAAATCTGATATTAGACAGTCTCTCATATTACACAGTTCTTAAGTTTTCAAAACATTAGATCTTTTAACCATGATTAGAAGATTTAGAAGAAGTTTAAATGTTCTCTCCACCTGCAAAAAGAACTTAATTTGTAGCATTACTGCTTACATTTACATCCACACAGTTGCATTTACAGCAAGGATTATAAGTGCTGTATGTGAGAGTTAATGGTGGATCAATTTATTTGCCACCCTCTAGCAACAATACAGTTTTTCTCAGTTGCGTTGGTACATTTCTGGAATCACCTTTAACATCTAAGTTATTTTGAATGGTGCATGTCGGTCAGCATTCACAGTTTGAGTTCTGTTGGAGAAAGCGACAGGCTTTCCACTCCAACACCAACCCTCTGGCTCAAGAAATGAGACAAACACTTATTCTTTTTACTTGCAAGGGTAGTCACACAATCTGCAGTGCGAGCTACAAGGGGTGGGCTTCTCTTGCTCCTTTATTTATAGGAAAAGAAAACGAGGTATGAGGAGATAGAAAGGGAGACAGGAACCTCTGCTTTCAAGTTTCAATGGTAGTAAATGGGGGGTCCCTGTCTTTGTGTTAACAAGCTGAGACAGTAGTTTTCTACACTGACTACTGATAAGGAACTGGCCTAAAAGGTAGTAGAAAACTACTGCTCACATGAATGAATTTTACAATAGTATACAAACATTATACTATTATACACTGCTTAACTACGTGAACTACATGAATGATAAAATAATAACAATAATATGTTTCACTCTAACAAGTTCTGAGATTCAGATCGAGTTCTAGGTAGTTCTGACTGGTTTGACTTTTAAAAAATTCGAGTGCTACTGAGTTCGAGAACTGGGGTACAGTACCACTGTATTTGCTGTGTTCCGTACCTTGTTGTGGGCTCCTGGACAGCAGGTGTGCCACAGTCAGTGTTTTCCCCATTCTGTTTATTTGTCAACAGTCAGAACCAAACAATAGCAATGCAATCACAAATTGAGTCTATTAACAGGTTTAGCAATCTTCACAGACCTGGTTTAAAACAGTCCATTGGGTGTCATTGTTGCACCAGTGGGAGAATTACTGTCTGTTTACAGGCCCACACTAGGCCAGGCATTCCTTTTCAATTTGTGCGTACCTTTTTTCTGCATCACTCAGTCGTCTTGAACAGAACACAATAGGTCTCCATATAATAGCTGCATCCAAAGAAGATTAAACTGTGGAGCCATTCTGCTGAGTTTTATGCAGCCCTCTGAGATTATCTCCAGAGCCAAAAATTTTGTCTACAGTTGGAGAAGAATTTGAGAAAGAAAGTCACCCAGGTGGCAGCAAACTATGTCTTAAAAGGTAACTGCACTGTAACCTTCTAGTCAATCACATGTATTTTCATAGAAGGAGTGTTTTGCATTAACAATAGACACTATTGCATATAATCATTATGAATGAAGATAGATTTAATAAAATATAGGTTCTATGAGCCATGCATTTGTGTAAAAATGTCCTATACTGTCGTATGTGGTATGTAATTTCCAGCCCACATTCTTCAGTGGTGGGTTTAGTGAAGAGTTTTGATGTCTTTTAATAACATTTTTGACACCATAATTTCAAGCGGTCAGTGTTTAGTATTCCAGTTAGATGCAAAGCTAAAGTGATTTATATCTACTGTGTAATATTAATGTTATGCTATGGGAATTCAGTGAAGCAACTTTATCTTTTATCTCAAACCAACAGAGAATCAGTCATTTTATACTGACCCCAGCAGGCAGTTCATGAGGCTGGTAGTCCTGTTGGATAAGCAAAAGGAGGCAGTACTGGAGGAATGCCATAACAATCCTGGCATTGGGAACCAAAATGGTGTGAAGGGCGCCAGAGACAGGGTGGTAACTGGTTGATATATTGGATTAAACTGAACATCAACATTTCATGCAGAGTATATGAAAATATCAATCATTGTACAATTAACTTTTTATTCAGCCTCAGATTTGACATTTTACGGGGTCTAGAGGAGGCAGGCAGTACTCGTAGTCATGGTTCAGAAGAGGAGGTCGTTACTGGGGAAGTCAGTCTGACTAAAAAAGATGAGACAAGACCACACAGGTAAGGGGAGACAGGAGAAGCCGGATTTGGCGGGTCAGGTTCGGGATCTGGGCTGTGGGAGGAAGGATAAGAGGTAAGGAATTGACAGGAGGCAGACAGGTAAGGTATGGGGAATCGAGTAGACAGAAGACAGGAGAATTGCTTGGTATGGAAAAACAAAAGGAAAAACATTTGTCTACTTTATGATGACACAAAATGTTACAGCTACTTTGCTCATTCGAAAGGAGGGGGACCTTCAAGCTAAGAACCCCTTTGTGTTTGGATTTATGAATATGGAGGACATGGAGGTTTTCTTCCAAGCTTGTATTGACCAGCGGGGCCTTAAAGTCAATACTATATCTGAAGTTTAGTCTTTTGATGATACATGGTGCAAATTATGTCGATGGTTGTGTCAATAAATGTTGCTTAATTTGTTGCATTTTTGTGGCTTACTGTATGTAATAAGAATGAATATTAAATGCCTAAACATCACATTTTCCTGTAATCTGTAATCCATAAAGATAGATGTTTAATTTCATCTCAGTGTGTGTATGTATATGTTTCCATTATTTCTTAAATCTATTCTTTTTTATATGTTATTTTTTTAACTATTTTTATTAACTATTTAAATTTTATTTTAAAATTTAATTGAAGAAATATATATAAACTAATAGAAAAGGATGGACTGAAGAAATAAAAAGGACACTCAAAACAGGTCATTAAGTAAAGGTAACTAGTTTACAAATACGCAGAAAGAACTAAAACATCATGCATTTTTTACTTTAAGTACAGTGATGCAAGATATACATATTCCACAAACACAATTTATATATATTTGACAGCCTTTAAACGCTGTCAAAATTATAGATATATATTGCTTTATATTTCATTATACACTCACCTAAAGGATTATTAGGAACACCTGTTCAATTTCTCAATGCAATTATCTAATCAACCAATCACGTGGCAGTTGCTTCAATGCATTTAGGGGTGTGGTCCTGGTCAAGACAATCTCCTGAACTCCAAACTGAATGTTAGAATGGGAAAGAAAGGTGAGGAAAATGGGCCAACTGATTCAAACTGATAGAAGAGCAACTTTGACTGAAATAACCACTCTTTACAACCGAGGTATGCAGCAAAGCATTTGTGAAGCCACAACACGCACAACCTTGAGGAGGATGGGCTACAACGGCAGAAGACCCCACTGGGTACCACTCATCTCCACTACAAATAGGAAAAAGATGCACAATTTGCACGAGCTCACTAAAATTGGACAGTTGAAGTGCCTGGCCTGATGAGTCTGGATTTCTTTTTAGACATTCAATTTTATGATTATTCATTTTAGGCCCCTTAATGCCAATTGGGCATCGTTTACATGCCACGGGCTACCTGAGCATTGTTTCTGACCATGTCCATCCCTGTATGACCATGTACCCATCCTCTGATGGCTATTTCCAGCAGGATAATGCACCATGTCACAAAGCTCGAATCATTTCAAATTTTTAACCATGACAATGAGTTCACTGTACTAAAATGGCCCCACAGTCACCAGATCTCAACCCAATAGAACATCTTTGGGATGTGGTGGAACGGAAGCTTCGTGCCCTGGATGTGCATCCCACAAATCTCCATCAACTGCAAAATGCTATCCTATCAATATGGGATAGGATAGCAAAGAATGTTTTTAGCACCTTGTTGAATCAATGCCACATAGAATTAAGGCAGTTCTGAAGGCGAAAGGGGGTCAAACACCGTATTAGTATGGTGTTTCTAGTAATCCTTTAGGTGAGTGTAAACAGTCCGGTATGTGGGGTTCCGGTGTGCAGGCAGATTTCGGGAAGTAACGGGGTTTAATCAGGCAAACAAACAGGGTACTCACAAACATAGAGACTTCAATGACAGATCTGGGGAAACTGACTTAGACACTGACTAAATATAAAGACAAACTAGACTGAACGAGCAACAGGTGACCACAATCAGGCAAAAACAGGAGATAACGAGGTGGGCGTGGCACACAATAAGGAGCATCCGGAGCAGGGTGTGACAACATGTGAATACAGTAGATTGGTACGCATAATATAGTCTTATAAGCATTACTATACCGTTTTCATCAAGAAATACCTCTACACACCGAATTAAATACTTTCATTGATTATTCGTAAAAACAAAAAATATCGAAAAGGCATGTGATGTTTTAAAGTATATTTAAAATATATGGCTTGTTCACCTCAAGAGCTTCGTAAAAAGACATGAAAACAACAGCGAAACCGTGTACAAATCAGCGCAAATCATCAGACCAGGCACATTTTTCCAGTCTTCAACGACCCTTTTTCAAGTGAGGAGGAAAAACTGTCAGCAGAGGACTGTTTTTCTGAACAATACCCTGACATTTCCATTTTGTTTGATAGTGCCATTAACCATAACAACGATCCGTTTCAGGATGCACTTCTACATCTAATAAGCATTAAGCAACAATATGAATAATAACAAAATCGAAAATCAGTACTGTGGATGACTTTTGAGCATGGCAGTATACTGAAATATTCACTTTCAGAAAAGTTTGTACTGTTTTCAAAACTGACAGCACCTACAACTAGAATCAAATACCATATTGCACTTTGAAACACTGAATAAAAAGAAATAAAAGCTCACTGAGCCAAATAAGTGTTTCCTTGTAGTTGCTATGAACAAGGCAGTTTTCTAAGTATTGCTATATAAGACTGAACATCAGTAACAATAAAAGCTACCCTATAGAACATTAAATATGTGAGAATTATTCAACCTTAATTATATCTGCCAGTGCTGAGAGAGCACTGTTAAGGCCAGATACTCTGTGTGTACTATGTGAGACCCGATGGAATGGAAGCGGCCAGACCAGACTGTCTTCAGGCGAAATCATAATCTACTCCAGGTACGAAGACATGGACCACGATCACACCCAAGGTGTCGCGTTACTGTTGGCACCAGAGGCTACGAAGGCGTTTTGAAGAGATCCTAAATTGACCACCACCACAAACAGTTCCCGACATACCACCATCAGAAGAGCCCCTCTGTATCAACCCCAATCCACCAACTAAAGCAGAGATCCCCAAAGGCATCAACTCATTAAAAAAATGAAAAGGTACCAGGGCCTGATGGCATCCCTCCACAAGCTCTCAAGGCAGATGCGGCAGCAGCAGCAGAGATGCTACATCATCTCCTAGTGAAGATATGGGAGCAGGAGCAAGTGCCTATCGACTGGAAACTTGGGTACCTGGTGAAACTCCCTAAAAAAGGTGACCTATCCCAAGGCGGCAACTGGCAAGGAATTATGCTGCTGTCCAACTCCAGCAAGAATCATCTCGGAGAGACTGAAGGAGGCACTGGACAAGAGACTGAGATCAAAGCAGGCAGGATTTAGACAAGACGGATCATGTACGAACCACATTGCCACTCTGCGCATCATCACCGAGCAGTCTATCGAATGGCAGTCTCCCTTGTACATAACCTTTGTCGACTTTGAAAAAGCCTTAGACAGTGTCGACAGGGAGACCATTTGGAAACTGATGCAGGACTACGGAATCCCGCAGAAGCTCATCAACATCATCCAACAGCTATACGAAGACTTGTCCTGCCAGATTATCCACAACGGAAAACTGACCAACCTCTTCGCAGTGAAATCCGGCGAGGCAAGGTTGCATACTGTCACCGACAACCTTCCTGATTGTCATGGACTGGATCATAAAAAAAACTACAGAGGGCAGCAACACTGGTATCCAGTGGACCTTCACCAAACAGCTGGAGGACCTGGACTTTGCAGACGACATCAGCCTTCTGTTCCACAAGCAGCAACATGCACAGTCCAAACTTACCCGGCTCACTGAGGAGGCAGAAAAGACCAGCCTGAACATCACGTCAGAAAAACAGAGGTGATGTGGCTGAACAACCGACAAGAACATCCACTGCAGCTACAGGGAGAAGACTTGGTGGAAACCGACCGCTTTGTCTACCTAGGAAGCATAGTCAGCAGGGATGGCTGGGCAGATAAAGATGCTAGGAGCTGGATCAACAAAGCAAGGCTTGCATTCAACACCCTGAGACCCATCTGGAACTCCAAACCCTTATCTCAGCACAGCAAGATCCGCATCTTCAGCACCAACGTAAAAGCAGTCCTCCTGAATGGGTCCGAGATGTGTGTGTGTAACCAACACCATTACCAACAAGATACAGATTTTCATCAACAAGTGCTTGCGACACATCCTCAACATCAGATGACCTGAGAAGATCTCGAACACAGACCTGTGGAAGAGAACCAGCCAGAACCCGGTCGATCAAGACATCAAGAAGAGAAAATGAGACTGGATAGGCTACATACTCCAAAAACCACTCGAAAACGTCAATAAGGCAAGCACTGGACTGGAAGCCACAAGGAAAAGGGAAAGTGGGGAGACCCAAACGAACGTGGAGAGGACGTGTCGAGAGTGAAGTGAAGGTCGCCGGAATGACATGGACCCACCTGAAGGGAACAGCCCAGAACAGAGTCCATTAGCGGTGTTGTTGCGGCCCTATGCTCCACCAGGAGTCTACAGGATTAAGAGAGAATACAAAACAAATGTCTTTTATGAATTTCCATCACTGCTGAACAGTAATCGAGTCTTTTGAAATATATATATACTTCTTATTGCAGTTATCAATTTTAATTAGATCATTAACATTGGAAACGGATGATAGCAATGTATTTTAATTGTACAGAAAGGGACATTTCCTTGGTGGGGGGCTTGCGGGCGGGGCTGGGGGGCTCGCTGCCCGTCCCCCCTTTGCGGGCCTGCCTGTACGTTGGTTGGGAGCCCCCTTGGTCCCTCTGCGCTGCCTCCTGGGTTGGGTGGGGGGTTGTCTTGGGGACGGGTTGCCTTGAACCCTTGTGCCAGTGGGGTGGCCTCGGTTGCCTGGTTCCTCCTGCCTTCACCTTGGGCCATGGGGGGGGAAGGGGGTTTCTGTTGCTTCCCCTGACGACATCAAATGCCAGCACATTCAATAACAAGTCAGTTCACACCTACTACACTTGCACATACTGTACAAGAATGGTCGAGCGATCAATATTGTTATTATTATTACTTGTTAGCCTATGTTATAGATATAGGAATTGAAATAGACACGTATATGGGTAGGATCACGTGTGTGTATGCTACATATACACTCACCTAAAGCATTATTAGGAACACCAAACTAATACGGTGTTTGACCCCCTTTTGCCTTCAGAACTGCCTTAATTCTATGTGGCATTGATTCAACAAGGTGCTGA
>JAABNY020003600.1:0-10438 GCA_015164015.2 Brevimyrus niger
TGATTCCTGGTCTTAGAGGAATGTCATACGAGGAAAGGTTAGTTGAGCTAAATCTGTTCAGCCTCAAGCAAAGGAGGGGGGACATGATCCAGGTATACAAGATTCTAACAGGTTTGGATGCTCTTCAACCAAATAGTTTATTGTTGGTGCATTTTAACAGTAACATCAACAATGTATCTCCTGACATTTTAAGTTGAACTTAAAAACTACTTCCAGACAGAAATACACATTTGTAAAATGTCCAATGCTGCAGTCGGAGGCTTCATGGCCATGCAGTACTCCTGCAGCAACTGGTACTCTTTGTCTTTGAAGCACTTAAGTCCTAGCTTGGTGCACAGAGTATTCAGGTCACTCATGCATTTCAGCAATTCTCTTTACAGCATCAAAAAAGGAATTCCACCCTGTGGATGTTGGTACCAGGAGCTTTCTTTTGCTGACTTATTCCACTGTTTCTGATGCAAGTGTAGATCTACTCAATTTGGTCCAAAGAGCTGTGCATTTTGCTGTGCTGCTCCTATACACAGCCTTGTTCTCTGCATTGTTAATTAAATATTTATCTACATTACTTGTGCAAATTAAGTTTATGGTGTGCAAAGCACACCTGTGGTGCGGGGAAGAGACAACTGACCATCATTCTCAGCCGAAAGGATTTCTGACAGATCTAAAAAAGTGACATCATTGTCTGTGGGGGAGGCCCTGTCTCATCATCAGACTCTGTGACGGGCTGATAAACTTGAAACGCCTTGACAAAGTTTGATCCATTATCAGTCACTGTTGCAACTACTTTGTTAAGTAATCCATAAGAAGAATGAATGTTTTCGATTTCTGCACCAATGTCATCATACGTGTGTCAACCGCAAATTCTCCTACATGCTAATGCAGCCTTGTGGCGCTCTAATGTGGATCAGACTCTGTGACAGGCTGATAAACTTGAAACGCCTTGACAAAGTTTGATCCATTATCAGTCACTGTTGCAACTACTTTGTTAAGTAATCCATAAGAAGAGTGAATGATTTCTGCACCAATGACATCATACGTGTGTCGACCGCGAATTCTCCTACATGCTAATGCAGCCTTGTGGCGCTCTAATGTGGATCTACTGATCCAGTGAAGCATTACACCCATATAGCTTTTGTTGTTAGCGGTCCAAATATCTGCGGTAGTTGAAACAAAGTCAATCTCATTCAGTGCAGCATTCAGATTTCTCTCCATCTCTGCATACTCCTTCTCCAGGTAAGAAGAAAAAGATGTCCGGTGAGCTAGCTCAGCATTAACAGTAGTAGGGATCTTTTTTATTATGGCACAAAATTAGTGGGAGAACATTTCAAACTGGATTTAAGGAAGCCCTTCTTTACACAGTGAGTAGTCAGATTATGGAATAGTCTTCCTGATAAGGTAGTGCAAGCTGAATCCTTGGGTTCCTTTATATCAGAGATAGATAAGATTCTATGTACTCTAAGCTATTAGTTAAGTTCTCCCCAAATGGCCTCCTCTCGTTTGTATAGTTCTTATGTACATATAGTCTGGCTCACCTCAATGCATAGCGTGGGTTCTGAAACCAATCTCCTGGAGAGGGGCTGGACGTTCTTTTCTTCTGGAGTTGCGGCGGGTGAGCGACGCCGGGCCGGGCTGAGGGTGGGCTATTGGTGGCCCCACAGCTCGGTGCTTTAACAATGGAGCTTACCCCGGTGAACGAGAGGGCTGTTTCCCTGCGCCTTTGGGTCGGGGATAGGTCTCTGACTGTCATCTGCACTTATATGCACCGAGTTTCATTTCAATGTACCTGGCCTTTGTGGATTCCCTTATTGGTATGCTGGTTAGTGTGCCACAAGGGGATTCCATCATTTTGCTGGGGGACTTCAACGCTCACGTGGGCAATGACAGTGTGACCTGGAGGGGGGTGATTGGGAGGAACGGCCTCCCTGATCTGAACCCGAGTGGTGTTCTGTTATTGGATTTCTGTGCAATGCATAGTTTGTCCATAAAAACCACCATGTTCAAGCATAAGGGTGTCCGCAAGTGGACATGCTACGAACACGCCCGGGGCTACAGGTCGATAATCAATTTTATAATCGTATCATCTGACTTGTGGCCTTTTGTCTTGGACACTCGGGTGAAGAGAGGGACAGAGCTGTCAACTGATCACCACCTGGTGGTGAGTTGGCTCAGGTGGCGGGGGAGGAAGCCGGTCAGACCTTGTAGGCCCAAACGTATAGTGAGGACATGTTCCCAGTGCAGGTTGGGCTCCGCCAGGGCTGCCCTTTGTCATCGATCCTGTTTATAATATTTATGGACAGGAGTTCTAGGCGCAGTCAGGGTGTTAATGGTCTCCAGTTTGGTGGCCGCAGGATTGCCCCGCTGCTTTTTGCAGAAGATGTCCTGTTGGCTTCATCTGCTGGGGACCTCCAGCATGTTCCGGGGCAGTTCACAGCCGAGTGCGAAGCGGCAGGAATGAGGATTAGCGCCTCCAAATCCGAGACCATGGTTCTCAGCCGGAAATGGGTGGATTGCCCTCTTCAGGTCAGGGAAGACATACTGCTTCAAGTGGAGGAGTTTAAGTATCTCGGGGTCTTGTTCACAAATGAGGGTAGGCGAGATCAGGAGCTGAAGAGACAAATCGGAGCGGCATCTACAGTTTTTCAGACGCTTAACCGGTTTGTCGTGGCTAAGAAAGAACTGCTTGTCCCAGAGACGTCTGACTAGCAATTTAGCCCGGGTGGTATATGGTAGAATGAACCCTAAAGGATCGTACTGGCTGGCTAGGACTTTATAAATATTCCGCATGGTCAGGGCCCCATAATCCACATGACGATACTTGTATCCGAGGAGGTCGGTCTGAAAGTGCCAGCTAAGCCCAAAGGTTGACTCTGGAGCTTCTGACCCTGTTTTGAGCCAGCCAGAGCTCAACTGTATCTGACCTAATTTCTTCAGGAAGGTGGCTTATGACAGCTGGCTCATTGCTTGCCCACTGACGCAGTTCAAACCCTGCTGACAACAGGAGTGTTCGAAGCTTGTCTACTAACTGCCTGGCTTCTTCAATGGTGGGTAGGCTTTGCACGCAATTATCAACATAGAAAAATCGCTCAACGGAGCGCAACACCTCTTCATCTGGATGGCTGTGGTTAGCTACATGGTGCTGTAGGGCAAACACTGAGCAACAAGGGCTACACGTTGTGCCAAAGGGCAGCACTCGCCATTCATATACTTCTGAAGGTTCATGTTGATGCAGATTGCGCCACACAAACCGCAGGAGGCAGCAGTCTTCAGGAATCTGGCGGACCTGATGGAACATGCTCTTGATATCACCACTGACATCCACTTCATGCTCGCAGAAGCGCAAAAGGACTCCAAGAAGTAATGCTCCCAGCGCTGGATCCGGCAGTAGGTACTCATTCAAACTCTGCCCTCGATACTGGTAAGAGCAGTTAAATACAAGCCAATTCTTACCATTGTGGCTAACCATGTGGTGGGGTATATACCATGACTCCTTCTCTTCTCCTAACTTCATGGGGTCAACTTTCAACACTGATCCTGCCTTTACAGTACGAGCTTCTTCATCTCTTCATTGTAAGTGGCTTTCTTTGTAAGTGGCTTTCTTAGGGTCTCTACTGAGTCTCTGCTCATGAGTCTCTGCTATGCTTCTCAGGCTTGGCATAACAGCTTCCATGTGTGCTTGGAGGCGGGGCATGTTCTTCCGCCGGAGCAGTGGAGTTGCGTATCGAAATATACCATTTACTTTTACACGCATAGTCTTGGATTCAAGGATGCTGATGGCTTCATGATCCTGCTTGGAGCAGGTCACTAACTTCTTGCTTCTAAGTGGGATGGTGTCTAGCTGCCATAATCTCTCTACGTGTTTCATCAACTCGCTCACTTGAGGGGCCACGGAGGTCATGAGACACTGTTGTGGCTGGATGAGCTGACGGACCTGCTTTGCAGGGCCTTGGAGTGCCCATCCTAGTCGGGTATGAATAGCTGCTGGCCCACCTTGTGAGCCTAGCCTCACAGGTTCAATAGGGGTTATGAGGTGTGGATGGCCACTCCCAATTAGTAGCAGTGGTCTGACATTCCTGAATGACCTTATTAGCAGGCCAGTCAGGTGTCCGTACCTTTTCTGAAGCAGCTCCATGGCGTAGGTTTGCTCTGCTAAATTAATGCGGGTTGCCGTGAAAGCTCCTGTAATGGAGGAATTAATCTTTGGTCTTGCAAATGGAGAGATGGAGAAGGACACAGAGGTGCCACTGATGGTTTGTACATCTTGCTTGATGGTGCGTAGTGGGAGGTCTTCAGGTGTCCCTCGAAGCTCAAGTCTCTAGGCAGCAGCAGGTAGCAACATTGTCCTCCCTGATCCATTATCGAGTATTGCGTACGCATCCAGTGTTCCATTACCACTGTGGATGAAGACTCTGATGACTTTCAGTAACACATGACTGTCTTCAGTTAGCCTATCCAGGTAGAGCACTTCTGTTGGCGAAACATCTGCTCTGTCCCCCTCCATGATAGGCTTCGCTGCTCCTTTTGAGGCCCTGATGTTGACCTCATGTAAGACCTGTAGATGCCTTCCTTGACACAAACCACAAGGTTTCTTGAGGTCACATTGTACTGCCTGGTGGGACCGTGTGCAGCGCCAACATCTCCTATTCGTCCTTATCCACATGGTTAACTGGTCTTTAGTTAACTTGGAGATCTTCGTGCACTGGCTGAGGTGACATAGGGAATGGTGTAATGTAGATAGGCATCAGCCACTAATTTTGCCTCCTCCAGTTTTAAATGATCGACTAAAACCTGGTACTTAAATAGCTCGGTTCCCTCTATTGGAAGGAGGTTTTCCAGGGCAATCTTAAGACGGGCAAACTCACTGGGATCCCGGATTATAAAGTTAGGGATCTTTGGACGTGGCGCACGGTAGGCCAATTCAGGCATGAGGTAGTGGCTGGAAGGCCGTGGGATGCCTGAGGGGTATTGTTGGGGACTAGACTGGTACCCTGGCTGAAAGTAATCCTCGGCTGGGCTAGATGAAGCACAGAACTCTTTGAAGCTAGGTGAGGTAGGTGAAGCCCGACTGTGAAGGAGGTTGTATGGGTATGGATGACATCAGGGGGTGATTAATTGGGCTTTCGTGCCAGTCTTAAGGGAAGGGGGAGTCATGAAAGGCGGTACAGATTGGTGATCTCACCTGGGCCGGTTGGTTGCCTTTGGCTACAATGGCCTCCTTCATGACCTGAAGTTCACTCATCATCCTATTCAGTTGAGTGCCGAAGGATGGGTTAGCTTCTCTCATACCTGTCGGGCAAAAGGGGAAGGGGAGCACTGTTCTTCTACTTCCCTGCTTAGTTCACCTCTAATGTGTAGCTCTGGCTGCGTCAGAGCTAGCTCCCGTACGTTCTGACGCTGAGGGCTGGAGAAGGTAGGAGGATGGTGCTGGAGGCTGTTGGCAGCATTTACTAACTGCCTCACCTAAGCCCTAATAGCTTAAAGCTCTGCTAATTCTGACGTCATGCGCTGCTGGGATTCTTGCATTAGGAGGCGCTCCTGTTGCAATTGCAATAACTCCCTTCTCAAATATCCGGTAGGGGGCTCAAGATGCTGGGGTGGATGCTCGGGAGTGGAGTGCTCCTGTAGTGTCTCTTCCTGATCTTGCTCCAACTGCAGCAGGAGGGCTAGCTGACCTTCCGGACTGTGCTGTTGGCTTCCCAGCACGTAGTATTCGTTCGTCCTTTGAAGAGTCGCATCCCTCCTTAACCTCTGACTGGATGGAGAACCCTGGGGGGAGGTGAGGGGGGTCATCTTGGCCTGGCCCTCCTGATGGGATGTCCACTCCCCTTGTCCATACCGGCTATAAGGGTAACTGGTATACTCTAGGTGGTAATCTTCATAACGTGAAGGGGGTCGAATGCATCTCCTGGAACGTGCAGCCTGAGTCTCATACTCGGGAACAGGATCCATCTTTAAGGATACACACCACTATTATCCGACTCAAAGAACCATCAATGTATTGGAGACTGCTGCCAGGATCACTCTGCGAAGTTTCTGGGTCTGATTCTAGCTGTGTGTGTCCCAGAATGCCAGCCAGAACACCACTTAAGGCTCAGGGATCCCAATGAATCTTTATTATTCAATTCCAGAGCAAAATCCTTCGTCCAGGTCTCACATGACACAGGTGCTGATGTAAGTGCTTGGATGGATATGGGTGTATAGGTGTGTATGGTCTAAAAGAATAAAAGTATGGTAAGTGTACACTCGGCAAACTACCAACACCAGGTCAGCTTATAACCCTACGTGAAAACAGCGATCTCTCTATTCACGTATAATCAGATCTGCATGCTAAAGGCTAATTATACAAGCACAGCATTGCATTGTAGAATATGCCCCGCAATACACAATTATAATTTCCCTAATTTAACATTAACAGTGATAATATGCCCGAACTCACGTTTGACATAGAATTATATTTCACAGCGCAAAAGAAGAGAATGCGCATTTAAAAATTACTTTACTGATAATAGAACGATTGCATAGAAATAAACATAACCACTTGTATACTGAAGGCGCAACATAAAGATAACCAAACTTAATATTTATCTTACCCTTTGGTCATTTACGCACACAAAAGAATGGATTGGCACTTGCAGTTAGCCCCGCTATTAGCTTTACAAACAATAAACTAATGGCTGCCCCCAGGTAACATTATAAATGAATTAGTGAAATCAACTAAATAAGAATTCCCATTACTAAATACTTAACAGTAAGGGCTTTTTGTACAATAATAATGTTGCATTACCGAACGTTACTTTGTGTGTCGGATACTTTTGCTCCAAATCTCCCAACCACTATGTCAATCTGAGTCAGCAAGACTAAGACAGCGAGACCAAGACAGGAGGGACCCAAGACAAGACCAAGACAATAGACCGTCGAGACCGTGACAAGACCAAGACAGCGTAAAACTGGTCTCGAGACCAAGACCAGTCTCGAGACATCCAACTCTAGGAATGACCAAAAGAATGAGATTGTGAATACAGGCGGCCGAAATGAGGTATTTCCTCAGGGTGTCTAGGCTCTCCCTTAGGGATAGAGTGAGAAGTCTGGATATCCGGGAGTGCCTCAGAGTAGATCTGCTGCTTCTCCAGGAGCCAGTTGAGGTGGTTTGGACATCTAGTGCAGATGCCTCTTGGATGACTACAGCTAATTCAGCACCCGGGGAGCAGTGCTTCGGGGTGGTACCTGGCTCAGGGTACCTCAGTGGTGCCTTGCTGGTCACGAATTTTAACCTGCAATCTTTCAATTACAAGTGCACTTCCCACACTTAAGCAATCATTAAGCTACCAATGCCCACAAAAAAGTCATACTATTAGAATTTTTAAACTTCTTTTTGTCGCGTGGTTCTTTTTGCATTTGCAGTACTTGAAATGTACACTTCCTCATATCACCCTAAGTAAAAAAAAATGTGAGCATAAAATCTTCCTTGTTGCATGAGATGGGAAACAACCATGAGGTGGGGGCAGCCTAAGTCAATGCAAGTGAACCACTTTTGTTCTGGGGCCAGATTGGTGAGGGCTACATAGGGGTTTGGGACTGGGGTGGTGGGAGTCAGCAAGAGGTTGTTAATGGAGCACAGATCATGGGTCATGTGTACATGGCCTACATCTGTGGGGCTCCGGGACCACAGGGAATTTGGGAGGAAGGCCACCAGGGCTTTAGCATCTGGGTGGTCAATTTTTTCCCTCCCATGGTCCCATGATACCTGGTCATGCTGAAGGGTGATGGCGTCTTGGACCGCCACTTTAATGCAGCACATATTGCCCATGGGGGAAAAGGTGACAGCCGGGATCTGGGTCTGCGCCCAGTCCTCGGCTTCTCATGCCCTTTTGACCATGGGGCCGAGATCTTTGGCCTGATGTTTGGGGTCCAGGGTGAGTGAAATGTGGGGAACCGCCTCCTGACCCATCTTGTTCCAAGAGTAAGGATGGTAGCTGAGGCCACCCCCTCGGGGCCCACATAGATGTTTTGGGAAGCAACTTGCCATTTATGGCTTTCCACCTGGCAGTTTCTGTTCTTCCCCAGAGAAGCCCAACACAGTCACTATGGAGGTGGACACCTGATTGTCCTTTGGAACCATGTTGAGAGTGGAATATGTGGCCCCAGTGTCCACCAGAAATGGCAGTTCTTTGTCCATGACCACTAGGGACAGCATAGGATCTGTCTCTCCTCTGTCTCGGGCCTCTCCTGGGGTGTGTCATTGGAGGGTATTGGCCTCCTGTCTGGGGTGCTGCCTGTGGGTTGGGGGCCATCATGTGTCCCCTGGTAGGGCTCCCCTCTGGCAGTCTCTGGCCCAGTGCCCGAAGTTCCCACACCGGTAGCAGACATCCCCTCCAGGCTGTCTTCTCTGCAGAGTGCCCCTTTCCCGACCTCAGCCCCCCGATCCCTGACCCGGGCCACCTCATCCTCCTCCCCAATTGTGAGCCCACCCACCGTATTGGTGGGTGGGGCGGGGTACGTCCTTCCCCACTGGCCTGGCATGGGTTGTGGGGGCGGGCACCCTGTGGTCGCCTCTGCCACCACCTGCTTCCCAGTCTGCCCCCTCTTTTTATTCTCGTTAGCCTTCTGCCTAGCCTCCCCCACCTGCAACTTCAGCAATTGGGTTTGGAGCTCCTTAAGGTCACTCTGCTCCTTCCCTGCCTCGTCCGTGGCCCGCTGCAGATGGTGTATCACATGCTTATCTCACACGTGGGAGTCCGCACCCGGTAAGTCTGGGTTGCCCAGGATCACAGCTCGCACTCCCTTTGAATCCCCCTCCATTACAGCCCGCTGGAACCATTCTCGCTGTACCCCCTTCTGTCCTGGGTGACACCTGGTTTGCCAAATCCAATCCTCCTTACACTTATCCAGGTATTCCCTGGGGTGCATGGTTTTATCCCACGTCAGCTTCGGGATAACTGCTCTCTCATGGCATTTCCAATGTGCAGTACTACGGTCATCAAGCTAACGTTACCAGAATGCGTCAGTGTCCCTGCCCTATCTTTCACTTCCAGCAATGACTGTTCCATGCCCTTTTTTGGACTGGGGGCACCCAGCCCCCGTCGTCAAATTCCCTGTCTAAGTCCCTGTACTGTCAGACCTTGAGACACTTCAAGCCACTTGATTTGGTATTGCCAATATGCAGAATTTGATATAACAGGCTCTGCTTACCTTTAAGTTGGGCACCCATAGTCGTCCTTGTGCACAGGATCTCGTCTAAGTCTTTCCAAATTCTCAGAATCTCTAGCTCATCCCAGATGAGTCCCCAAATTGCCACCCTAGCCCCCACCCGCGAGCTGATGTCCTTGATCCCCTGCAAATATCAATATCCACAACACCCACACCTACAGACAATTTAGTAACTCCAATTAGAAACAGGATGTCTTAGGACTGTTGGGAGAAAACAGAGTGCCCAGAGGAAATCCCACAACATGGGGAGAACATGCAAACTCCACACACATATAACTCAGGTGTAGACTCGAACCTATGTCCAAGAGGTCAGGCAATAATGTTAACCACTGCACCACCATGTCTCCCTCATGTGAATGACATGTATTGCTAATTATTTATGAAAATGTTTACTGTGTCTAGAGTAAAAGAATGATTTTACTTTAAGTTTTCTGTGAACAAAACTGTCCAATATTTTTTTATATGAGTCAAGAAAAAAAATGTGACACATTGCATAAAGGAACTAAGCCCAATTTAATTATAGTTGTACTTACTCATCCCATCCAAGGTGTATCCCTGCTTTATGGCAGGGCCCTATGGCAGTGTTTTCCAGCCCGATCCTCAAGAACAGTCAACAGTCTGGGAGTCCCGAGGACCAGGTTGGAAAACATTAGCCTGTGCTACCTTGGACAGGCTCTAAGAATGTCTCTGACCATGTCCCATATAATTCACTAGAACATGGATCTATGGATTATACATATTTTTTCTAAAAAGAATATTGCTGTATATACCAATAACTCAGATTCAGTTCTTTCTCTCCAAAGCCCTCCTTGCCTCCTAACTGCCCCCCCCATACCCCAAAAGACAGAAAACCTCCTAACGCTCATATTTTCATTGCTTGTAATTTCATGGTATGTAAAGTCTGCATTAAATTAATTCATTATCTAAGTCATTAGATAATAGTTGTTCATATTGGGGCAGCATAGTGGTGCGGTGGTTAGCACTGTAGGTTCCTCTGGGACCAGCATTTGAGTCTCCACCCGGGTTACATGTGTGGAGTTTGCATGTTATCCCCATATCGTTGTGGGGTTTCCTCCAGCTACTCCGGTTTTCCCCCTATAGTCCAAAGACACGCTGAGGCTACATGGAGTTATTAAATTGCCCATAGGTGTCAATCAGTCACCCGCGGTTACGAGTCATCCAAAAATATTTTTAATGATATTCGGGTTGCGGTCGGTCGGGTCGTTTGAAATAA
>JAABNY020003601.1:0-10437 GCA_015164015.2 Brevimyrus niger
ACAGTCACCAGATCTCAACCCAATAGAGCATCTTTGGGATGTGGTGGAACGGGAGCTTCGTGCCCTGGATGTGCATCTCACAAATCTCCATCAACTGCAAGATGCTATCCTATCAAAATGGGCCAACATTTCTAAAGAATGTTGAATCAATGCCACATAGAATTAAGGCAGTTCTGAAGGCGAAAGGGGGTCAAACACCTAATTAGTATGGTGTTGCTAATAATCCTTTAGATGAGTGTAGTATTTGTAGTTTGCATTTGATTCATGTGACGTGTGCGCATGTCTAAATTTTTATTACAGTATTTTACTTAAAATGTTGTTGAAATAAATGTGACCATTAACTTTTTTTGACTCTGCATATCACATTGTGTTGACTAAACAGGCCTAATCTGTTTCAGGGACGTTGATATCATACAGTGTCATTTGGCTAGTACTACTACAATGGGACATGATGCAATTTCAAGTATATAATTGTGCATCTTCAACTTGATGCCACAGTTTCATCTACAAATTAAGTATAATTGAAATCAGTCACATGTTTCCCATTTAGACAGTTGTTGAAGGTGTTATCTGTTTTGTCAGATGACTTTGGGACCGGTCAATACCCGTCATGTCAGTCCTCAACAGCACACAGAAGTTAAGGGAGTCTTTTTTTCGGTGTCGGTCTCGACTTTGTCTTGGTCTTGACTCGGTCTTTCTTGGTCTTAGTCTCGATACCCTCTGGTCTTGGTAGTCTCTTGATCTTGGTTGAGGCGGTCTTGACTACAAGTGTAGCATGTATAGACATGCATGTATAGACCATTATTTCACAATTCGTGTTATGAATGGAGACAGGGCACCAATGACTGCAAACGAACTTGAGAGGAACATGCAAATATTCAAATATTAAATCAGATTTGCTCATACAGAAATCTGGGAAACCAAGGGATGTGCAAGAGTCACCATCAACACAAAATGTTGAACCAGCGGCCTATCTCAGTACAGCTGATATCTATTTTCCTAGATACTAACTAGATTAAGTACAGATGTATTGAAGTAAATGTTAGCTTTGGTATCCTCGTATTTTTAACACTGTTTTTTTTGCAGGTGAATTTGGATCGTCAAATTTGAGCAGCATTGAAATGTTGTCTTTGTATTTTTCAGCATTGAAATGTTGTCTTTGTATTTTTCAGCATTGAAATGTTGTCTTTGTATTTTTTTAACCTCGTATTTTTGCGATTTTTGCCACAGATAGCCACAATGCCATGTTCCCTACACCATAGCCTGACGCCTACAGTTACATTTGTGGGGAGGTGTGTGTCAGGCTATGGCATAAGGTACACAGCTATGCAGCTACCAACAGCGTAGAATCTATGCAGAAGTATAAATTTGCCTTCAAGATGAGTGCTGTTGACTTTCAGTGCAACCGGAAGCATCACTGCACTCATTGGTGGATTGAAGATACCGATATGGTTTTCAAAAGCATATAATAGTGGGTTTAGACAAGATGGAGTGTAGCAATGGAAGGCCAGACAGATGAGGGTAATAATATTCATGTTTGTGTTTTTATTAATCCATTTCCTTTAGTCAAACAAAGTGGATTACCAAAATATTTCATAAGATGCAGCCCACCTCCCCATGAATCAGGGTTTAAATTCATTCATTCCCTACATAATCTGTAAGAGGGTAAAGTAACACACTCAAATTTTACATAAAACATATCCCAGAAAAGTGACTAGGCTGTCTTTTTCTTTCATCTTTTCATCTTGTCAGAGTATAAATACATATGGCCAGCATGGTGTAACACTGTTACCATAGCTCCATGCAGCAGCTTCTCCTTTCCCTACTTCAGGGCGAGCAGCGATGGTCATGAAAGGCTACTTTCCAACTTGCAGTTTCTGTCTCGGCTCTGTGAAAGTCACCTGTTAATCTTCTTGTGATGGATCAGGGTTTCCCATCCATGTTTCATCCATCCCTCAGCCTGTCAGCCCCTATTTATAACTCATCCTTGGTGTTCCTTTGCCCAAGTCTGTGGGTGGCCTCTCTCTCTAGGAACTTCAGAATGTCTTTCACTTCACGGGGGCCCTGGAAATTAAGCAAATCACTTAGTTTTAATATTGTGTAACACACAATGCTGCTCTGCAGTTTTTGACATACATTTTCTGTTTTCAAGACATAAAACAATCATAAATCAGACATTTGTTTTTGTTCAGGTCGTGTAAGCTTAATGATGCAGCCTTTTACTTTTGGATACGGAACAGAGTAATGCCAGTTATAGGATACCACATGGTTAGGACACCATTAACATGGCAGCACACAGGGTACCATCACAAGCAACTATGGGAGATTGCAAATCAATCAAAAGATTAACGATATCTTGTAGCAATCTGTAATACCAGTGTTGGACAAACTACTTAAAAAATGTAGTAAGCTATGCTACTAGTTATTCTACAAAAAACATAGTTGAGCAACATTGAAGGCTATACATCATAGAACTGAGGCAAGTTGCACTACGACTTAGCAAAAGTAGCCTGACTATATTGAAGTAACCATTGAATCATTAAATTGTAATCTTTGAGACTAACTTAAAAATGATATTCACCAACCAAAATTTTTTCAAATAATTTAACAAACTTCATAATTATTCATTATGTTTTTCACTATTAGTCAATCATTTTGTTTGGTTTGGAAAACAGAAAAATTACTGCATTCATTGAGAATTAGCACTGAATGAAAAGTAAAACAGGCACCAACATCAATGATTGCAAGTTTGCACAAAAGTACAGAGAAAACATAACCATGTCAAACTGAGTGCTATGATGAACAGAATGTGGCCATAACAAGGTAACTGAACACATAACACAAAACATCACTGAAGAAAAATTGTATTGGTAAGCCAATTTATCTTTAGTCAGAACATGTTCTTAAGTTAATGTTTGCAGTCCTCAAAGCAGACAATAGCGACATCTGTGGGGCACTGCCGGTCTCCGGTGGGGTGCCCGCTCGCCTGCAGTCTGGTGGGGTGGGGAACATCCTCTGGGTAAGTCCAGGGCATCTCCTGCCGGACCTCAAAGACGAGCAGGTGTGACTGAGAGTGTGGTGTGTATGCATGGATATGTATGTCTGCATGTTTGTCCTGGGGGGTAGAGACGTGGCCAGGTTACAATGGCTCATTCATATACATGAAAGTTGCTACATATTCAATGAATGGAGCCAGAAATAGTGGGATAAGTTAGCTTTTTCTTATTTATTTATCCAAATGAGTGTTGCATCTACACCATTTAATCATCTTCATGTAGCCAAGACTTTGGTGATCAGATATCTGGGATGAAAACAAACTGCCAGCATTGCTTACTATGTACTTTTATAATTATTGTGCAAGTGTTCTAAACTGCATTTTGCAATGTCTATATTTTGATGTCAAATTACAAACGTAATAAAAATCTGACATATTTACAATATATATTAAAATAAAGATGAGTGTAATGGCAAAACACATATATAAAAAATAATTTATTTGCCATGAATTAAGTTTAAAATATTTGAAGAAATGTGTGATCATGCCCCAGTCAGTGAAAGTGTGTTTCCTACCTAGAGGGTTAATAAGCTGTCCCTAAATGCCAACAAGATGAAGATCATCACTGTTGATTTCAGGAAAAAGCACGAAACACCCATTCCACTCACAATCCATGGCAAAGTGGATTCACTGGAGTCAGTGAGCAGCACCAAGTTCCTGGGAGTACACATCACCAAAGACCTGACATGGACCACTAACACCACCTCAGTTGTAAAAAGGGCACATCAACGACTCCACTTCCTTCATTGGCTAAAGAGAGCAAACCTCCCCCCGCATGTCCTCACTTCTTTTTAAAAGGGTACTATTGAGAGCATCCTGACCAGCAGCATCTCAGTCTGGTATGGCAGCTGTAATGCCTCTGTTCTGAAGTATCCTGGCACATGGAGCCAGGAGAAACACAATTTCATTCTACCATGCACTCTCAAACTGTTTGGTACGAATGACAAAGTTTACTTTGGCTCTCGCATACAGTCTGCATTGTTCCAACTCAGCAATATCTCACGCCTCTGTCTATCTCTCAGTGTTGCGTATACTAAAACACTAATCCATGCCTTCATCACTACCCTTGATTATTGTAATGCATTGCTTTGTGGCCTCCCATCAAAATTTCTGAACAAACTACAATATGTTCAGAACTCTGCTGCCCATTTGCTAACACATACGAGAAGATCCGCCCACATCACCTCGATCTGTCACTTACAGAATCCAATATAAAATTTTACTAAACATCTACAAAGCTCTCCATGGACTTGCCCCTCACTATCTGTCTGACCTTCTTCCATACACCCCTGCTTACACACTATGATCATCGGGCTTCAACCTTCTAACCATATCTAAATTCAGGAACGCACTTCCTCACAGTCTGTGAGAGATACAGTCATTTACCATTTCCAAGGTTCAGTTGAAAACTAATTTATTCCACGAATGCTATAATGTAACTGCTACTACGTAACACTCCTGTTGTTCTGTTAATATTGTTGCGTGTGCATTGTTTTCTGTATCATTGTTTGCATTGTAAAGCGTTCTTGAGTGTGTGAAAGGCGCTATATAAATAAGACTTATTATTGTTTTACACCCAGTCACAGTACTGTGTGGAAATACTGCTTTTATCTATTGAAATTTCTCAATATTTACTCTCATCTAATATAGGAATTAGCATGCACTAAGTATAATCTTATAAATGTAGAAACTGGGGGTGGCATGGTGGTACAGTGGTCAGCACTGTTGCTTCACGCATCTAGGACCTGGGCTCAAGTCTCTGCCAGGGTTCTATGTGTGTGGATTTTTGCATGAGAGCAGCCTCCACGATCCAGGGGAGGCCCCCAGGCCAGCCCAAAAATGTGCGTTGGCCCACTGGGCATTGCCCAGTTCACCAGATGACCAGTCCAGCCATGGGTGCCAGTAATGACAAGAAATGTTTGGGGAACTTGGTGAGGCGAACAAATCAACAATCCACGAGTAGAGTGGCAAATATGTCTTGACGCAACCGAACCAAACATCAGTGTCAACAGTAACCTCCTGAGACCCCACCCATTCATTTATGACCATTTTAGTGGACGTTTTATTTTTGCATCTATCTTTTCACTGATGTTAGGAAACGTATTTATCCCTGTTGTACATTAACGACGACATGATGTGAAATTAAAAATAAATTTGAAAAAATCTACATTGTGTAACGATTGAGTGCACAGGTAGCGAACACCACGAGGCAGGAGTCCAAAGTTAAAGGGTAACGAAAGGGTTTAATGACAAGACCAGGCAGAACACTCACGCATGGACTACAAGAATGACGGATCTGGGGTAGACTGACTGAGACACGGACTAAATACAAAAGACAAGCTAGACTTAACAAGCAACAGGAGACTACAATCAGGGCAAAACAGGAGGCAACGAGGTGGGCGTGGCACACAATTAGGAGCATTAGGAGCAGGATGTCACACATTGTAAGGTCTTATTTTCTCCAAAGACAAATAACCTAAAATTGAAGGACACTTTTTTCCTTGGGTCTCAGGAGGATATTAAAGATACACAAAATATAGCCTGTGTGCAATAAATGGTGACCAAGTTATATAAGTTATTATGTAGTACTTGATTATTTGAGTAGGATTCGCAAATTGACGGAATATAGGGTTATGCATACTAATTGACACTGATGTTTTGTTCGGTTGCGTTAAGACAGATTATGTTTGCTACTTTAATCGGTTTGCTGATTTGTTCCCCTCACCAAGTTCAACTAACATATTTTGATATTACTGACACCTATTCCGTTGTATTTACTGTACCTGTTTATCATACTGTATTATTATGATTACCGGTAATGATCAAAGAAAAAGTATTGTCATGTCGCATGAATTAATGTTGATTCACCTCTGTTGCAACCATACACACAGACTGTATAATTCAGCCTTTTTGCCAAAGAAACGGTTTGCAGCATTACAAAAAAATGGAAAATGAGTTTATGAGATAAATCTATACAAATATCACCTGCAGTACATTACTTCTTTTACAATAACCAACTCCTGATACAAACTGTTAGCAGTGAATAAAACTATTGTGCATAGTGGCTCTGTGTAAAATGATAGCTACCAGGAAAAAGACCAAATACATGTGTTTCAAGGATTAAAATTTTTTACACAATGCAATGCAATTCTTACTTGAATGCCTTCTTCACAGACTGGACGATTAAACAAATAAAGCAGCGCAACATTACATTAACTAACAAAAAGTAAACCACTAACTTACGTGTACTGTTTGAGCATTTATGTAACTTAGTAAAACTTTATTTTACTAGGTAAATTAACTGAAAACCAGTTCTCACTGCTTTACGTTGTTTTCAGGGGAAATAGATAACGCATTGGAACTTCCTGGGATACAAAAGTCATGCGTGTGACTAAAATCTTTAGCCAATAAGGGCAAAGTTGTGTCATCAAGAGGCGGGTCCAGTTTGTGCGGCACATCGTCTTTCGCTCTCAAGGATTTTGTTCCATGTGACATGGTGACGAGTGGTGACGTTTTGCAACGCTGGACATAAACATCTAACCATGATTTGGCATTTTTTTGAATAAGTTTTTAGTTTGGTTCAGAATTTTAAAAGGTTTTTAAGAGACCAAGAATAGAGGAAGATCCTTGTTGCAGTCAGTTCTGTCCTGCTTTATTTTATGTTTGCCCTTTAACATATTTGCAATACTATACAGTTTTGCACATTGTTACATTATTATATGGTTTTGGTCTTTGAACAATGTTTCTCTGAATACTTGAAAATCAATAACCTTTTATAATTTTAAGGGAATTTTGTATGTAAGCAGTAGAATTTTTTGGAAAATAAGTATTTGTTACCCATATTGTTTATTTCAATCTATTCATTCTATTTGTCAGAACAGGGCAATAATTTTATTATTTTTTTGATTATTACATTATTACAGGCAACAGCATTGTGAAACTATAATAATGATAATTATCTATATCTGTCAATACCGGGAAAAATATATTGATATATTGATTCATATCGCCCAGCTCTATGCTAAATGCGTTTGTGTTTGTAAGTACTTTTATTCTAACAGAAATCGATAATCCATCAGATGTTTGTAAATATACAAGCATGAATCAGAAAAACTTGGGACATTGTGGAAAATGCAAATAAAAAAGAAAGTTGTAATTTCTAAATTTACTGACTTTTCATTGCAGACAATATGAACACAAAATATTTAATGTTTTGTCTGGTGAACTTAATTTCATTTGTAAATATACATCCTTTCCTGTCATTCATACTGCAACACATTCCAAAAAAGGTTGGGACAGGAGCAATTTAGGGCTAGTAATACGGTACATTGGTTAAATAATGATGTGATTTGAAACAGGTAATGTCAACAGGTGATCGTAATTATGATTTGGTACAAAAGCAGCATCCAAGAAAGGTCTAGTCCTTTAGGAGCAAAAAAAGGCAGAGGATTGCCAGTTCGTCAACAAATACGTGAGAAAATTATTTAAATGTTTAATAACAATGTTCCTAAAAGACAGATAGGAAGAGATTTGGCTATTTCACCTTCAACCATGCATAACATAATTAAAAGATTCAAGGAATCTGGAGGAATTTCAGTGCATAAAGGACAAGGGCACAAACCTAAGCTGAACAACCGTGATCTCTGATCCCTCAGGTGGCACTGTATCTATAAGCGATTTGACCACATGGGCTCAGGACAACTTTGGCAAACCTTTGACAAGTACCACAATATGAAGGTACATCCGCAAATACCAGTTAAAACTCTACTGTGCCAAAAGAAAGCCCTATGTTAACAGTGTCCAGAAGCATGTTATAACTCTAACAAAAGGGGCATGGCAATATTAATTAATAAAAATATACCGAAAGCTCAGTTAGAACAGATCCTGAAGGGCATTATTTGATAATTAGTGGTTCCGCTGGAGATATCAAATTAATAATAGCAAACATATGCACCCAATGAGGACAATCCCACGTTTTTCCTCAGGTTCTCAACTTTTCTGATATAAATGGTAAATGGACTGCATTTATATAGCGCTTTTTAACCAAAGCGCTTTACAATATATGCCTCACATTCACCCATTCCTACCCACATTCACACACCGGTGGTGGAGGTGCCTACCAGCTCACCGGGAGCAATTTGGGGTTCAGTGTCTTGCTCAAGGACACTTCGATGGGGACAGGAGGACCCGGGGCTCGAACCTGCAACCCTCCAGTTGCCGAAAGGTAGCACTACCTCCTGCACCACCATGATATAATCATTATTATTGGAGGTGATTTTAATAGAGTTATTAAACCACTTAAATTCTACAAAATTTTCCAGACCAATGAAATCTTCAGAATTATTACAACAGTACATGATGGACTTTGGTCTCATAAATAACGGGCAACTACAAAACCCCACCAGCAGAAAATACTCTCCACACTGCAATTCACTATCTCAGATTGATTACTTCTTAATAAGCAGTTCTATTGTATCCAAGACAGAAAATGCAAAAATTAATTCAATTATTATTTCTGACCATGCCCCAATTGCCTTCAATCACAGAATTAAAATCACTATAAAAACACAGACTACTGACAGATTCAGAATTGAACACATACCTGATACAACATTAGACATCCTTTATCAAACTGAATGACTCCCTAGCAACCTCATCCACGTTAATGTGGGAAACAGCTAGGGTGGCAATAAGAGGAAAAATCATATTCCACCCATAGAAAAAAGAAAGAATAAGATTTAGCTTGAGCGAAGAGGTAGTAATTATATTCTAATAGTAGAAAATGAATGCCCCAAATGATTCTACTCCACTGGGCCCTTGAGCAAGGTCCTTAATCTGTAATTGTTTTGTCTTGGGTATCCTGTTAATCTACATCCAACCCTATAAGGAGGTCCTCCAATTTACAGGGAATAACTTGGGGGTTGGTGGCAAGATTGGCACCCCAGCCACCAGAAAAAAACCTCACACTGGTCCATTTGGACTAGTGCAGTGCTGAGGTATCACCCGCCGCATGGCTGCACTGTAACCAGAACATGCTCCTTTCCTCTCCTCACCTTTTAAAGAAAGATTCAGGTATAACCATTTTGAACATAATGACAAATCTGGACAATATATGGAAAATCAATTAAAAAGACAAGAAAAAAATGCCCATACCTGTCATTAAAAACTTTGAAGGAACACCACATCCACTCCAAAGGAAATCTCGGCATCTTTCCAGTCCTTTTTGTAATAATTTTTACAAGTCTAACTGTACATGTAATTACACTGCAAGTCAAACCTTTTCGGACAATGTCCAACTCCCTAGGGTAGATAAAAATCAAGTAATTAAGCTAGATTGACCACTTTCATTACACAATTTCAAAAAGTCATTATTTTCAATGCCAAATAATAAAGCACCTGGACCCGATGGTTTCCCACCAGAATTTCTGGGCAATATCACCAATTTTTATTAAAATAACCACTGAAGTGGGGAATTCTACTGCCATTCCTCCTTATATGTACACAGCACATTATATCATTCCTCTTCAAACCTTTCCAAGACTCTGCTCAAACTATTCTCAGACATCCGAAAAATATCTTGGAACAACACAGAGGATCCCGAGTTCAGAATCCATTATCTCTTAACATAGATATTAAAATAATCAGTAAGGCATTAGCTAAGAGATTAGAAACAATCATACCTTCTATAGTACACCCTGTTCAAACAAGCTTTATTAAAGGGAGGCATTCATCAAATAATATGCCCCCCATTAAATCTAATGAGTATAGCCAAAACAAAAAAAAAAACACAGTAATCACGTCATTAGAATTAGATGTCGAAAAAGCATCTGACCGGGTTAATTGGAAATTTTTATTTCCCATACTAGAAAGATTCGGTTTTGGGGAGTCATTTATTCAATGCATTAAAATGTTGTATAACTCACCCACAGCATGAATAATCACAAATGGTACAATTTCACAACATTTTACACTTCATTGAGATGCAAGACAAGAATGCCCACTCTCACCATTACTATTTGCTCTGTTTATTGAACCCGTAGCAGCTGCCATCCAAATCAATGGTATCACCACCCTAAACACAACATATAGAGTCAGTCTATATGCAGATGACCTACTACTATATATACAAAATACAGTGATACCTCGGTTCTCAAACTTAATCCGTTCCGGACTCCGGATCGAATCCTAAAAAGTTCGAGTTCTGATTGATTTTTTTCCCCATAAGAAATCATGGAGAACCAATTAATTGGTTCTGGGCCCCCCAAAATTCCACCTAAATATGTTTTGTTTTTTTCATAGCATTTCAACACAAAATTAACAGGATAAAACAAGAAGAGCATTTTTTTCTTAATGGCTTCCAAAACGATAAAGATCTTATCCCA
>JAABNY020003602.1:0-10437 GCA_015164015.2 Brevimyrus niger
GAGGAGGCCCCGGGGAAGACCCAGGACACGCTGGAGGGACTATGTCTCTCGGCTGGCCTGGGAACGCCTCGGGATTCTCCCAGAGGAGCTGGAGGAAGTGGCCGGGGAGAGGGAAGTCTGGGTCTCCCTCCTGACACTGCTGCCCCCGCGACCCGACCTCGGATAAGCGGGAGACAATGGATGGATGGATGGATGGGGAACCAACCAATCACAGGACGCACGCACCATTCACACCTAATGTGAATTTAACCACTCCAGTTCACCTTAGCATGTTCTTTGACTGTGAGGGGAAACTACACATTTAAATAATGGCAACCTGCGACTTCACATTGAATAAACTGCCGGAACCAGAAATGCAGCCAGGAATTTGTGCAATTAATAACACATTATTATAAATATGCAGATAAAATGACTTTGAGTAAGATAAGATCCAATAGCAACAATCTCAAGTACAAATTTGGGATTGAGACAACCTCGTGGTAACACACCTCCAACATGCCACAGGCTGAGTGAGAGGGGGGAAATTTATAGTGTAAATACCCCCTATGAATTAAACATGCTGTGGCACATTAAAGTAAATGTATTACCATGTGGAACCAGCTTAATGATTCTGCTCTCGAAGAAAATACCTCAAATCAGTAAATAAATAAATGCAATGTGCATTTTCTACATTAGTATCATGTATTATAAATAAAACTAATCGGCTCTGGTGAAAGTAAACAAGTGAAAAATGCTGACCTTTTCGTCAAAGCCTGGGTCTAATTGCTGTACGTGACAGAATTGTAATGCCCAGCAGTGGACAAATTAAAGTCTTTGCGGGATCCTCTGGAACTAAAAATCAAATACCATAAATGAAAAGGAGACCTGACCTGCTCCACTAACACTAGTATATCCTGCTGCTGGCAATTAAAATAAATAAATAAGTAGATAAATAAACCAAGAATTTACAGCGGGATGCCTGTAGTGTTGGTGTTTCTAATTTCTGAGTTCTGAACTTACATTGTGTGTGCATATGACACGCTGGGGACACACGAGGAAGTTAAAGCAATGTGACTGTTTTGGGCGTGGGTCTGATTTCGGAGTAATGCCATGTTCCTCTGCCATGGGCTATGGGATACCCCTGGGAGGCTCTCAGAAAGGGCCTCTCTACAGCTGTCCTGCAGGTGCAACAAGTGGGCAACCTTACCCTGAGACACACTGGCGAATGCCTTCTTCATCTCACCTCGAGTCCTTTGCCTGGGGACAGGAAAATATTCATTTATGTGTCATTGTCCACTTTTGAGCTTAATTTGAGGATTTTGGTGTATGAGAAAAACAGGGCTAGTAGGATCAGGAGGCTTATTGAGGTCGTCATATCGTGGTATCGCCGAGTGGCTCCTGTCCTTCCCAGCAGATGACTCTCTGGCATGCGTGGCTCGTCATCAGAACCGCAAACCAATGAGATGAACATGTAATTGAGAGGCGCAATGGTGTCTATTAATACAATGGGCAGCATACGACAGTGAGGGATGAATATTTTGAGGGTCCCTTCCCTCCCCCTCGTTCCTGCTGCTCCTCTTGTTGAAAGGTGATCCTGACAGACATGTAACCCAAGCCCTGTCACCCAAGCTTGTTGCGACCGTATGGTGACTATTTTTGCATGGCCTCTAACGGTCGTGCTTGTCACATTTCATCCTGGGCTGTGTGCTGATTTGTTGAGGCAAACATGCTTGCTGCCTGGCTCCTAGCCTTTAGGTCTGCCACTGCATACCACCTCAAGGTCGCTACCCTGCACTGCAAAATCAAAGAACATATGCATATGAATCATCAGTTTTAGCTGCCAAACATAATATGTATGAACTGCTGTGTACACAACTCTATGTATTTTGTATATTACTATACAATTATATCGACCAGACTTAGGGTTAATGCTGAATTGGACTCAATCTAGTTAAGTGATTTCCCAATTCATGATTTATTACTTATACTACTGTAAACAATGCTTGTAATAAAACATATCTGTTCCAAGAAACATTATGAAAACATTTTGTTTTTAAATTATATTCTTCAAATGGGATTATTTTAAGGACATATTTTTAATGTCAAGTTGACCTATAGAATCCATTTTTTATGCCAGTAAAACTATTTAGGATAAAGAAATTTAAATGACGTGGTAAGATATATGAGATTTTTATACTGATCACATGGAACAATGTTTATTTAAGTGGTGGCATAGAACAATTTATTTGCTAATATTTTTGTGTGATTTAAGACTGATTACCTTATGCACATTTAAGGTAATACTATGTTAATTTAATACAGTACTGAAACATAAAATATAATACATAAATAATTCAATTATGATAAAGGAAATATGCCAAAAATGGTTAATAAAATGTAATTTTTTCACCACACAGTTTGACAATTTGAATTCAACTTAAACTTTTTTTTAAAAAGGTATTTTGTCAAAATTTATCAAAAAATGCTTTGCATTCATGGAATACAATTTTGCTTCCTGAAATTATGGTTCAATTTCATATTCTTTCAGCTAAAATTCTTGACAAATTATTTGATATGGGCTAGATTCCAAAGTTCATGCATGGCTCCAGACCTGATGGAAATATCAGGTATGACAGGCTGATAGTAATTAATCATTTCTATAAAATGCCATTGTAAGAAATACCGATACTGTGTAATGTCATAAAACTTTATATATATGAGATACATTTAAGGTTTGATTTTTTAGCTGTAGATAAGTGCATTATTTGACTGCTATTGGGTATTAGTAAAATACAGCTGAAGCAGTCAATAGGCTGCACTTTTTCTGAAGGTGATTATGGTAAGTGTTAGGATTGGCTTTTTGGAGAGTATTGGGGTCTGATGCAAGCATACATTCCAGTGAAGTGATTAAATGAATTGGGTTATGGTTGAAAAAGTGTTTTTGGAGTCATCACTCCCTGATTCAGGAGCAGGTCCATTTAAAGCTATAGATTTTTTAGGAAATGTTACACAAGGATATATGATACATTAAATTATTTAAAGTGTACAGATAAGATGAGGGAAAAGGTCTATTCATTACGAAGGCTTAAATATAATTTAAAGATATTTCATGTGTGCTAAAGCATTTACTGAGTAGAAGGCACAGGGAAGAACTTTGGATGGGGGGTTCGATGGGTAATACAAACCCTTTACCTCTAGATCATAAAATGCCTTTAAAATAAAAATGAGTGAACCTTTTAAAAGGGGTTGCTCCTCCGTCTGTCTGGGTGATAGAATGAGATATTTAGCCAGATGGCTAAATGTTTCATTTTCATATTATCATTTTCATATTATCATAGGCGCTCCTCTACTTACGAACGAAATACATTCCGAACGGCCGTTCGTAACTTGAAATGTTCATAAGTCGTTATTTAACATCATTTTAAGGGTATATGCAAGTACAAAAAACTAGGATGCAGGGAGTTTGCACGTTATGCTGCTGTGTGGTAGGAGTAGCAGCGAGAAGTCATACTAGGCGGTTTGGACAGTTCGTAAGTAGAGGACCGTATTTGTTTAATTACTTATTCCTAGTCAGCTGTTCAGCACGGTCATAACAAATTCTTCTTGTGGTGTCTGAGTAATTTTTATCGACCCAGCTGATTGGTGGCTTAGTGGCAACGGGCCCTAGTGGTTTTTTGTATTAATTTAAAAAAATACTCATAAAAATAGATTGGTCTGAAATGACAAACGATTGATGGCGAAATATACTAGGGCAAATGCAAATAAGCTAGCCAGGTAAAGAACAAGCTATTCCTAGCACAACATTCACCAGTTTTTATTCTTCTGATCTTGTTTTGCCATTTTACCAGCACATCCATGCTGTATATATTTAGATCATTGGGGAGAGTGAAAGTGAGGCAGTGGCCTTCCAGCTCGCTTACTGAATCAAACAGCATTCTACGCATATTCTCTTCGGTTTTCTGCGCATGGAAACATTTCACCACTGTGCTAAAGAAAAAAAGCGCTAAGAAGTTACTAGGGGGGAAAAAAATCAGACAGGATCTTTAAATTCAGAGAGCAGAGTATGGGAGGACACGCTAAGCTTGATGAGGCAAGCTAGGTGGTGGGGGCGGGGGTGTACGACGTAACCTAAGGAGCTGCGTTCATGGGGCATAATCCAGGGGGTTCTGGGGAGCTACAGGGACAGTGCTGAGAACGGGCCAGGTCCTGCAGCCCTCAGTAGCTGCTTCTAGAGCAGGAATATGAAATAGGACTGTTGACATATACTACTGTGTCATGGCTGAGAATGGGTCTTGGGGAGACATTTTATATACTTAACAGTGGGAAAAACTTGCATGTAATGTGCAAAAAAGGTCCAGCATCTGGCATGTGCCTATCTGGCAGGGGCCTTGTAATTCCATTAGAGTGTTAACAAATGTACTCTGTGACAAGGGAACATTCCATTTTGATAAACCTGATGGGGTGTGGGCATAGAATATCCGAGCAGCCAATATCACCCCCCCCCCCCCACCCCCCAGACTCCTACCTTCATGGGAGGCATAATTGGGATGGATCGCCAGCCGAGGGTAGAAGATGGGGGAGGGGGGATTTGAAACAAAAGGTACTCTCCTTCTGAAGGACAGGCTACAATCTCACTGGATTCATCATGTAAGTGATGCCCTGAACCTCCTTCCATTTAATCTCTTTCTCTGTGGTGATTGTGAATTAAAACAGGGAAAGAAAAGGTATCTCTGGTGGCATTTATCTTTCCGTTTCAGGGAAGTGAGCTTACTTTAAGAGTGACTGACCTGTGCGGGGGGTTCACCGGGGGGGCAGTCCAGCGATGGATCACTTCACTACTAGGGCTACCTAAATATAGACACAGGCTTTGCGTTCCAGTTTTAGCGGGTGCTGCCGGCTTACGTCTGGGACGGTACGACAGCATTGTGAGTGGGGGGGTGTTGGAGGGGGGTCTCCTTGACTCCGCGACTCCTCGTCCAGGACCACATTGACATTTCTGCAGACATCAGCGAAAAACAGCGTGGTAAGCGTGCGGAGTAGGAGCAAGGACGATGCCGTTGACGCTCATGCAAGGAACCTGGGCTTGCAGAGGGAGTGGCCGTCACTCAAGAACCCGCATCACAGGTTTATGAGGAGGTGGAGGTCTATCCACCAAGGGTGGTGGCAATAAAATCTGTAGGACATTCATTTACCCAAGCCTTGGTTTTAGGAGTAAAATTTAAAGAGCTATGAAATACGTGCCAATCATGGGTCATGAACTGAAATGGACGTCAGGCTCCAGTGAAATATGCCATTGTGTAATTGTGACAGTAAGTGAGGAGAGTCTTTGGGGCAGGTCCCATGGACATTTTGCTTCCTAAACGCAACAAAGGCACCGGTTAAAATTACGAGGACTTTACACAGTATGTGGATGTGTAATAAAGCCATTTAAACTGGCAGCTACACACCAGCAAGTAGCCCACTACAAGACATGGGTGCACATTACATGCTGGGCCTTGGATACTGTGAAAGTGTTTAACATGTTGTTTTAAAATAACCCAATTTCCTAACAGGCAACGACAGCTCGTTACTAAGGATGACAGCTCGTTACTAAGGATGACAGCTCGTTACTGAGGAAAACGAGGGATTTCAGCGAAGGAGACACAGCGCACATGTTTTTTAAAGTTCATATGTGTCTCACTTTAACAGGGTCACCAACTTTGGTCAGTTGGCTGGAATGAAATGTTTGATTTAAGACAAGTCTGCACATATATTTGCATGTATGAAAGAGTTTATTACCGTGTAAATGGACTGTAGGGTTTGCAAACTACCCCAACACTTTTGATGTAGCTAATTTTTCGGTTTAGCTATGTACTGTATAATACGTATTTGCCTTATATTTCTTGCATGAGCATGAGAGTTTGAAAGTGCTTGTGTCACGCAAGATGCGTGAGAGTTGGCAAGCCTGCTTGAAGCTTGTATGTGCTTCACTTGTACGTCACTTTGGACAAGAGCATCTGCTAAATAAAAGTAAATGTAAAAAGTAACTCTTTAAAAAATTTGATGTACTGTCATGTCTCAGTAACTCCATGGCTTACATGATAAGACACACCGGCGGACTTAATATCATCAGAATCACACATCTTCCATCCATTTATCCTAGTCATGAGTTTAACATGATTGCATTCTCTTGACGCTCTGGGAGACCCTCGAAGCACAGAATGTCACCACCAATGATTTTGTTATGCTGCCCACATGATGCAAAAGTACATATGTGCTTACAGGGCATATATATCTCTCGTTATGTCAAGATTTATAACCTCTGCATTCCGTTTTCATCTAAAGCCGTCTGCTTTCTCATGCTAATCGTGGATACATTAGCAATGAGCATAACAGATATATTACTAATGTGCGGAAGCCACTCAGCCCATCTCATTTGTTTGGGTATGTAGCATCTATGTGTTGGTGAAATTAAATCTAGTGATGACTTGAATGAATCCAAAGACTGCGTCCGCATGGTACTGGAAACATCGTTCCAAAGCAAGCTGTTATCAACCGGCTGAGAAGAGCTCTAGGATATAATTTGTCTTTGTACTCCACAGCCACTGGAAACATCTAAGCTGGCTTTCAAGCATATTAAATATGAGGTCTGCAAGATTATTCCATTTAGATTGTCCCTCAGCTTTTTCCCTGTGGTTCTTGGGATAGGCAGCAGCCTGCCTCTGACCCTGTCCTGGATAAGTGGCTGGAGGAATCTAAGTATATTCTGATTCTGATATGACTTAAGGGAAACCTGCTGAAATTTATTTGAACAATTGATTTGAAAGTGCATTTCTGGGGTTTCTGCTCTGTTTATGGTCAATAATTACATCATGATTCTGGGCTACTGTTTCAGTGCCAGGTGGGGGGAACTGCGGGGGGCGGGAGTCGCCGTTCCATTGCAGAAAGTATAGAAAGTGAAAGAAACCCCCCCTTTGCAGAGGGCCGGGTGCCTGCCTGCAGCTCTCTGGGGTTAATAAATGTAGCTGAAATGTGTTTGACCTCATGGGGCCATCGGCAGTGAAAAATGACACATTGACACACAGACTTCTATCCTCACGGCACTGTGACCTTGATTGTATAACAAATTATGACTGGGATGTAATTGACTTCTCCCCAAAATCCAGCCCCCCCACACACACATGCACAAACATTTGCTGTGCTGTCCATGAGTGTCTACCTGTGAGATTAATGTCTAGGACTGGCTTAGCATTAACATTAGTAATTAAATTCTCTTATCATTTGAGTCTTTTACATGGTAATTTACAGCCCTCCCCTGACTCAAACCAACCCCCCACCCACTCCTTTTACAGTGAATCTACAATTCTTCAATTAAAAATAGAGTCATTGATAATTGTTTATTTTCCATAGTTGAAGATACTTTTCTTTCTCACTATGACTAAAAGCACTTAAATGAGTTTTTAATGGATTAATATTTTATCGCGTCCTCCCTACATTGCTATTACAAATTCGTAATTTGGCTGCTTATTATGGCATTTAGAAACGTAGTAATCACAACTCCGGCGATGATCAGTAGGAGCGATGGTGGGTTCTGCCAGTGGAGCTCAGACTCGCAGTGGCCAATAAAAAATGCTGCCCTCAGCTCCTTGCAGTGGATATTTCTCCGGCTATATGTGCGGCCGTATCTCTGCGTGGCTGCGGCTGCATGGCTGCGGCTCCACGGCGATTTCTCTGTGCCTCCGCACGCCCCTGCACGTGCCTGTGAGCGAGGCACCATGCACAGGTGCGCCTAAGCTTACGAGCCTGTTTCTGTCGGGCAGTTCAGGCTGCACGGCTGTGGGCCCCTGACTGAAGCAGGGAGACAGTGGCCGCTCCCTGTCCCTCTTCCCTTTTCTGGGCTGGTTATCATTGGGGGCAGCTATAAATGGAAAGGCCCTTGTCAGGCTGTGATTTAGCTGCCTGCACCCAGGCAGGGGGACTCGGGGATGTGGGACATACGCTGGGGAGCAGTGCCTCGGTCTTGGCCAGAGGGGCCCAGCTGAGTTTACTAAACTTCCACGGGAGATGGAAATAGCCCTTCGCGTCTGCGTGTGTCAGGGTCCGAATTCCCCCACGTGTGCACCAGGGGCCCAAGGCCTCTGGACCCCGCTGATGACGTCACACCCATGGTGCTTCACTCATGCAGGAGTGGGAGGGAGCGGCCTGTTATTGTTCAGCTCAGTGGGGCTTCGTTACACTTCTGATTTAATACTCTGTAGGATTATATAGATCCTATAAACAATGAGCCAGCTGCTTGAATCTAGGCATCTCTTCTTTTATCTTGTGTTAAAATGCCAAACTATTAAAATCATTAATTATTTTCCTGGCTATAAAACCGGAGGCAGCATGGAGCTGCTTTTGCACCAAGTTGTATTCATCGCATGCCGCATCTCAGCTACCGGACCCCCCTGATGTCCGTTTGTTTAGGGAAGGCGAGGGGGGATTTTTTTCCCCGACGCTCCCCATTTCCTCCTCGCACGGCGTCAGAGCGGAGAGCGTCTGCGAGGTCGCGCTGAGTCGGCACACCTGTCACGCCGGTGTCAGGCAGGGGGCGGGCGTCTCCGGGAACTCTCTCTGGGATAGGAGATGTAACATCCTGATCCTGGGTCAAAGACGGCGCAGGAAGGCGGGAATAGAAAGGGAGTAGAGGAGCGTGTGGCGATGAAGCTGTCGCGGAGGTGGCAGGTTACAGCGTGGCGCGCCTCGGGGGCTGATTGCTGTTAAATTGACTCCTTCTCGTGGAGCCGACACCACTGTCAGCCGCACGCGTCGCCCATTGTATTTTACATCGGGTTCCCATTCAGCCCCGTCCTGGCAGGGCACCCAGGCATGAAGAGGACAGCTTGACTAATGCTGGGCTGCTGGGGAGCTCCGCCCGCCAGAATGTTAATGTCTCGCGGTTGGACGTGGCGCGTGAAGGGGACGTCGGCGCACAGAGCCGGGGTAGGGGGGCATAATTAACGTCATCACCAAGTTCGTGACATTTCGGCTCGCTAATGTGGTAGCATGTGGCTTTAAGAGACTCGGCCCGGGTCGGGCTGCCCATCTCTGGCTTTTTATGGATGGGCCTCTAATGGCTTGGTGCAGGCAGGCAGCTCTTTGGGAATGCGGTGACTAGCAAGGTCCAACCACAGGCCGCAGATCACAAGAGCTACGTGGAAACGGAGCGAGAAGTCAGCCTGCTGTGAGTTGGGGGGGGGGGGGCGGAATGACGATAAGCAAGTAAAAATGAGTCTGAATATGCTTCTGCAACCGCAGTCTAAAGCATCCAATTACCTGCCAGCCCGCCGTGTAAGACGTGGACTTTTGAATCCTCCAGAGTAAACTGACAGCACTTTAATACAGTAGATCCTGACACTGGCCCTGAGGAGGTAATGCTGGTCTTGCCTCATAATTAATTAATCAGCCGGTTATTCATTTTATTTTCATCAACTATGACAAGATATCAAATTGTAGCCAAGAATAACCATCGCATACTGTTATATTTAAATGGGGCACACACACAAGCACATACATACAAAACTGCCTTAATGGAATGAATTAAGAGGCTGATTCAAACGAAAAATTGGGGTATAAGAGAGTTGTCCAGAACCGGGATGGGTAACGTTTTCTTTCACAGTAACTAAAGTGATATCCATTTTCACCACTTTAATTATTTTCAGCGGTAATTCTAGAACTAGTTAAATTCCTGAAAAGGCTTCGGCTTTATTGGATTTCCGTCACTGTCTCCAGACGGCACTGTCCTGGTGGGATTATCGCGCTGCAGCTGACAGAAGGCAAACACCAACACGCGGCCAGCAAAACCACCAGCACCGCCACAATGGGGATCCGGAACACTGTCCGCCACCACTGAGCCCCCCCTCCCCACCACCCCCAAACAAAACTTTAGTGACCTTTCTACCTTAAGAAATTATTTTTATCAGCAGTTGTTTTTCGATCCTGGGACTCCTGCCACAGGAATGAAGTGAAAGACTAGACGCAAAATACCACAGAATGAAGTTTTGAACATTTTTTTTAACACGTCAAAGACGGCAAATTGACAGAAAAATACCAGGCTGATGGATGTTAATACAAGGTGAATACAGGCTGAACTGCAGAGAATGTACTGAGCTTGGCCTGATTGAAATGTCTGGGGAGTGGGTGACAAAGAGGGAGAGAGTGTGACGGAGGGACAGCTAGTGACTGTCATTACTGGCCCGCACCCAATACTGTCTAATTTAACACCACGTTCAAACCCCCCCCCCCCACCACCACCACCACCACCACCATCAGCTGTTCGGGTATCTCTGTCCCTGCTGGATGGGGTGTGTGGCTCAGGATGCTGTGATGCATGGCTCTGCATACTTCATGCTGTAACTGGACACCGCTGTATGCCCTCCCCACCCCCACCACCTTGACGCTAAGACTGCGCTCTGGTTCTTCTCACATTTGCCACACCTG
>JAABNY020003603.1:0-10428 GCA_015164015.2 Brevimyrus niger
TGTAAGTGAGCAAACTTACAAATTCAGCAGGGGATCAAATACTTATTTCCCCCACTGTACTTATGTAAGATCATTGGCGGGCACCTCGCACACGCAGCCAGCAGGGGGCGCCTCGGCGGACAATACAGGAGGCGTGGGCCGGACAGGTGAGCCGAGCGCCTCGCACACGCGGTCAGCAGGGGACGCCTCGGCGGGCGTCTCGCACACGCGGCCAGCAGGGGGCGCCTCGGGCAGAGCGGCCTCAGCCGGCATGCTGTCAGCAGGCGGGGCCGCGGGCAAAGTGGCGGCGTTGGCTGCGACAACAAGCGGGGCCACAGGAAGAGCGGCGGATGCAGCAGGCGGGACAGCGGGCAGAGCAGAGGCGTCCTCCTCCATGCAGGCAACAGCAGCCACCTCGTAGACGGAGGCAGCGACAGTTTTATCCCTCCCTGAGTTGGATGTCCCTTTAAGATTCTGAGGGATCCGCTGAATAGTGTCTCTATTAGATTGGATCCCTCCCATGCCCAGGCGCTCTTCCTTGTAATAGTAAGCCTCCATCGGGGGCGGCTTCTCCCCTCTATGGGGCTTACCCGGAGCTGAGGCGGCAGCAGAAGGGGTGCTCGAGGTTTCTTCCCAGGCTGGAAGAAGCGAGCAGGCTCCTAGGTGGAGCAGGGGCACTACCTCCTTGTGCTCCTGGAGCTCCCTCGGTTTCTTCAGCCGCTTGCTGGTGGAGAGCGGAGCCGGGTCGATTTCCTCCCCTAGGAGTATCTCGACGCGCTCCGCTCTCAGCTGGGAGAGTCGTTCTCCCAGACGTTGAAGGGATCGGCGTGCTCGTCCTAGGGGATATTGTTGCCCAGGTGGACACTCTTCCTCTAGGAGATCCTGGACCCGGGTCACCAATTCTAGAGCGAGGGGGTCCTCTGGCACGTCCAGCTGCCAGCTCCAATACACAGCCTCTTGCAGCAGACCGAGTCGGGGGTCCTCGGTCTGCCGCGCTGTGTTTGTGGTGGGTTGTCATTCTGTAACGTCCGTGAGATGGCGTACGAAACAGGAAGGCAGGAGTCGTCAGATTCAGGGTAACACAGGGGTTTAATCCAAGGAAACAGGCAGGATATTCACGCAGATGCACTTCAATGACTGAACAAGGGACTACGCCAGAGACACTGACTAAATACAAAAGACCCTGTCACTTTGAGTTTAAGTAGGAGCCTCTTGTGGGGGACAACATCAAATGCCTTTTGGAAATCTAAGTAGATGACATCATACGTCTTCTTATCGTCTTCCTGAGTAGCTTCCTCCAAAAACTCCAACAGATTTGTTAAACAGGATCTATCTCTCCTAAATCCATGCTGGCTATCCCTCAAAATGTTATTTGAGTCCAGGTAATCTACCATTTTCTCTGATTGTAGCCTCCATAACTTTACCAGTTATACAAGTTAGACTGATTGGCCTACAGTTTGACAAATTACTTCTATCTCCTTTTTTGATGTCATTGAACTCATTTACTATATCAATGTCCATTTCCATTATAAGGCCCTTATTATCCTGCAGATTAGTAATTTTAGCTTTTAGAGCTCTTTTAGAGTTAAAATACTGGAAGAAACTTTTAACTTCATCCTTAGCCTCCAATGCAATCTTCCTTTCGACATTCCTTTTAGCTCATCTAATATATTTTTTAAACTCAGCCTGTAGACTTAAAGACTCTTGATTTATTCTGTCATCATCAGTTTTTTTCCATTTCTGGAACAAGGCCCTTTTTTTTTTTACTTTATACTTTATTTCCCTAGGAAAATACCTAGGTTCCAATTTCCTAGATTTATTCTTGCTGGAAACACGTATGAAGTCCTCTTGCACTTGCAATAATGTGCTTTTAAAACATTCTCATGCCTCTTCAACAGTTTTGTTATTTAACTCCATCAAGTTCACAGTTTCTAGTTTTATTCTTTAATATAATTAAAGTTAGCCTTCCTAACATTATATATTTTTGATTTGGACTTTGCTCTTCAGACACTAAACTTAACCCCAAATTTAACTATGTTATGATCGCTACTGTCAAGTGGTTCTAAAAAGTCTAATTTACCAATCCTGTCCTGTTTATTAGAGAAAACAAGATCAAGGATGGCATCTCCCCTGGTAGGGAAGTTAACAAACTGAGTAAAAAACAACCCTGTACTAATTCCACCATCTCCAGTTCATTTTCTGAAGAGCCAGTGACAATGTCCCACTGCATCCCCCGTAGATTAAAATCACCCATAACCACTATATCATTTTTATTGCTCATAATCCTAATATTACTGTATAAAAATCTGCTTTCCTCAGCAACTACATTAGGTGCTCTGTAACAAACACTGACAATTAGGCTATTTGAGTTTTTAGCATCTAATTTTACCCATATAGCTTGCGTAGTTTTACTTATATCAGTAAGCTCCCTTGCCTGCAAGTTTTCCTTTACATATACTGTAACACCACCTCCCTTCTTACCTATATATCTTTATGGAACAATGTGTAACCATCCATATTATATTCTTGTCCGTCCTTTTCTCTCAACCACGTTCCAGTTATTCCTGAAATATCATAAGAGTCAGATGAGATAAAAGCTTCTAAATCATGAATTTTATTCCTAATACTCCTGGCATTTAAATACAGTCAACAAAGGGTAGGCCTATTAGGGTGCCCACTTATAATATGATAATTTGGGGATTTCCATTTCCCCCCACTTACATACTTAACTAACCTCCCTGCCCCCCCAGTCCTTAGTTTAAACATTCCTCAACTACTGTACACATACACCTCCCCAATACACTGGTTCCTCTCCAGTTTAGATGTAACCCATCCGGCTTGAGCAAGTCCCACCTGTTCCAGAAGATCCTCCAATGCCCCATAAACCTAAACCCCTCTTTCCTACACCATCCTTTTAGCCACGCATTTAATCTCCTAATCTCAGCTAACTTAGCTTGACTTGTGCATGGCACGGGGAGTATTATAGAGGATACCACCATGGACATTCTGCTTCTAAGCTTATTGGCGACTTCTATAAATTTGTCCTGCAGAACAACCCTCCTACCCTTGCCTATGTCATTGATGCCAACATGCACCACAACAACTGGATCCACCCCACCTGGGGCCAAACGCTTGTCTACAAGATCTGGAAGGTCTCCTACCTGGGCACCAGGCAGGCAAGACACGACACAGGACCCTCTATCACACGTGCACACATAACTACCTACACCTCTGATAATTTAATCCCCCACTACCACAACCTCCCTCTTCCTAGGGTGAGGGGGCTCCTCAGTGCCCAAGGGCCCACCTGCCTCCCCAGTCCCTTCTGGCTCTAAAGCTGGAAGCACCTGAAACCTGTTTGACACAGTCACCTCAGGTGATGCCACCTGGGGGTTAAGGGCCTTGATCAAGGGCCCACAGACATGTGACTGTTCTGCTGAGTGTTTTACCTGCGATCCTCCAACCACAGACACAGAGGCTTAGCCTGCTGAGCCACACAGCAGCCCCACAGACATGGTATGTGAGTGTTACTGTCTCTGACTGCTCACTGGCGCCCTCTGCTGGCCTCAGCTGCTCCTGGCTGAGGATGTAATGATGCAGCAATAATAGATTAATAAAAGAAAAATATATGGGATAAACAGAAAGACAGTTCCCCCACAAAGATGCATGAAATATCACCATTTATAATTTTCTTTAAGTAAATATGTCTTTTAAAGGCATCTGTAAGGACTGGTAGTTCTGTGATTGGTGTGTAGGAGATTTTACAAGTTCCTAGATATAACAACAGAGAAAAAAAAAATATTTGAACAAGTCATTTTGTTAGTTCTTGTTTAGTTACTGGGGGATCGATTGTGATCATAATGGGGAATTTATTTATATTTTACTTATATTACCTGGGACGTGTTTATAATTCACAAATTAATCTGGCCAGAGGATTGATCTTAAGTCTTCCACAGAATAAAAACAATGTAACATTGTCCTGCTAATAAGCACTGTAACATTTCCGCGCCACCACCAGAAATATATAGAAAGCCGGTGTTCTGTCATAAAATACTACCTATCGAGAAGTGCTATTGAGCCTTTCTGCCCATGTGCAGTTCCACCGTCTTGGGATTAGGGTTAGTTTTTAGGGGTAAGGGTTAGGGTTAAGGTAGGGGTTTTGGGGGGGTTAGGGTAAGAGTTATGGTTAGGTCTATCGATTAGCACTACAGTAGCGTTTTTCGACAAGGCAGCATATATTGACAGAACACGGGTAAAAACATATTCAATTTTATTGAGGTCCAAAAATACTTCCATCTGCTCTGTCTCTCTTCCTGCATTTCCATGTAACGCGTTAGCACCGGTGCTTGTGGTAAAGCAATCAGCAAATCATCGCTGTAAGCGATGCCTCAGTAGTGCCTGATTGGACCGGTGTTCTATCGAATTCTCCTACCTTGTCAAAATTTCCTACCACAGCATATATTTATAGTGACATCTATCAGTTTTTGCTGCACTATCAAACAATCCTACCTGGGGTTTAGCCTAATTCCTGCTATTTTGCCTCAATTAGCAATTCTAAGTTTACTTTAGAATTGTGATGTACAAATGATACTCAGTAGCTCTTAAACCAGGGGAGGAATATTAAATATAGGTATTTAACCTGTTTAGATATTATGACACTTTAATGGTGATAAACCACAGGTAGCTTATGCTGATTGCCCAGATACAAGCATCAGAGCATACTACCATCAGTAACTAACCTGTATAAACATTAATTATGACACTGAAATGGACATAATCTAACGGTTAGTGGATTCTGATAGCCCAGATACACCCATCAGAGCATACTACCATCAGTAATTAACCTGTTTAGATATTATGAAACTAATGGCCATAAACCATATTATATTCTCATAGCTCAGATACGTATCAGATGTTCTGATGGCTGTATCTCGGTTATTAGAATATGCTACCAATGGTTTATACATACACGCTTGCACACACGCACACAAACACACACAATATTATGCAAAAATTGAACATTAATCTTCATTTATTTGTTCAATCACAATAATAACTAACAGTAATTTCTTCTGTTCTCCAAAAAGTTACTGACACCTTGCTGGATGGCCAAATGAACACCACTTCAGTTCCCAAACCTCTCCTCAGGGACACTTCAGCCATTCCATGTGTTTGTAAAGTTTCACCTCCAGCTCACTTAATTCACTAAATTAACTGGTTAAGAAAAGTCAATGAGGTAATGATTAGCCGTAGGATGTGTGTTACTGGTCAATTAAAAAAATATGTGGGTGTATTGGATGGTTGCTGCAAACACCGTGGTGACTATAGGAGAGGTTCTGAAATGACTAAGCTGGCAAGCTTTGAAAGACATAATATACTTCTACATCAACGTGAAGATCATTTGAACATCGTTGTCCTTGACGGCCCAAGACTTTTGCACAGTACTGTGTGTATATTATACAAGTCTGTGTGGATTTTAGGGGAGTAAAACAAACTGCAGTGGAAACATTTACACAGTTCACTGAAAAATGAATGAGTGCTTTAAAGGGCCGTGCATTGTGTTAGAACTGACCCATGTCGATAATGACCTCACTGGCTCCTGAGAAACAATATTTAACTAAATGAAATACTAAGTTAATACAAGTCTGCTCTAATCTGTATTTTTCCTTATTATGCTATGAAATGTGAGAAACATCTGCATACTTAGACACTAAAACACTAGCAAATCAACACTGACTTTCCAGATCACTGGAGTCTGCCCTTACCTTGACAATCCAGTAGTGTTTCAGTGTCTGAGTATGCATATCTGTTTAGCCTTGAGCAAAGGAAGCTAAGGGGATATGATCCACGTCTATAATATTCTTACAGGTCTGGATGCTGTCCAGCCAAATGGCTATTTTAATATTGGTCTAAATACTAGAACTCATGGGCATAAGTGGAAATTAGCGAGAAAACATTTTGAAACAAATTTGAGTAAACACTTCTTTACACAGCATGTAGTTAGAGTATGAAATAGTCTTGCTGCTAGTGTAGCGGAAGCTAAAACCCTGGGTTCTTTTAAATCTGAGTTAGATAAGATTTTAACAACTCTGAGCTATTAGTTTAGTTTTCCCCAAACGAGCTTGATGGGCCGAATGGCCTCCTCTCATTTGTAAATTTCTTATGTTCTTAGTTCCTAGTCATCTAATTTGATAGGTAAAAGATTATGTTCTGCTTGTTCTACACTTTGAAAAGTAGTCTGTTGCCGTGAATATGTACTGGAATCCATCTGTTGTTTTTGGAAGTGGTCCAGTTATATCGATCCCAATAAGTTCCCAGACCTGAGACACCTATCAAAGCAATAGCATGCATCAGTGGACATAGGTCATACATTACTGTACCTGGCTGCTATTGATGTGATGTTCTGGAAGTGTTTACCTTCATATACTGCAGTGGTTGCACATCAGCCAGAGGTTTTCTAGTTTTTTGGCAGATGTCACATACTAAAACCTTCAAAAAAACACGCATTTTAAGCATGATTATGATACATTGCTCATGTAATTATTTTCAGGGACAAAAACACATCTGGTTTTCTACTGACATGCCTTGCCAGTAAAACCACGAACATATGGCCATTCTTGTCTTTATTATCCCAGTATGTCCACCAATTGGGGATGAATGAAACTCCTTAAACTGCCTTTCTTGCTTCCTGTTTCTCTTTAACAACCATACTGTTACCAAAGAGGAGTTCTCCCTCTACATAAAAAGATATAAAAACCATTTAATGTCAGTGTTAATAGAAAAAAAAAAAACATAACAGAAACGTTTGTTACCATAATACTAAGCTTTTATCTTGACCCTTGACATGTATCTTTGTAGATTTTGTCTTTGGGATTTATCATATCCTTAAGGATATTTTCCTGGAGACAGATAGTCAAAGATGTCCCTCCACTTCTTTTCCATAACTAAAATATGCGTAGTTTTTTGCTTTTTAGCACATATACAAAAAGTCCACATAATGTAAATTTTAACTATTTTATCAATTGATCAATATATGTCTTAATTATACTAAGCAAAAGTCCAACGAACGCCACACTGAACCCTGTACTACATTTTCATGCAAAAATCTCACAATTAGCATGCAATATCAGAAGATTGTGTTTTACTTTTAAAAGCATGTAGTTGTGAGCTGGTGGGATTAAAACAAATTAATTTATAAAGTTAGTAAAGCTATGCTTAGGTCTGTATATTTTGGTGGATCACGGGAGGTTTTGTGGTTCAATGAACTTGCTGGACAGTGTGGATGGGGAATGTCAAAATGTGACCTTAAAGCATTGTTAAAGATTTGCATAATCATTTACACGTGTTGGTTACACTTCACAGCTTCAGTAATGACACAAAACACCTTTCAACTATGTAAAATTAATGAAGCTGTACTTGGGGGCTTGCTTACCGTGCTCTCACTTAGCTGCTAATCATCGAGAAGCATTCGGCAGTAGGAAGAATTTATTGGCGTGCAGCCACAGAAAGCTGAAATGGCCATGTTCGGGCACATCTTTGGTAGGATGTGTCAATAGGTAGGATGAAATGACAGAACACCTGCGATCGGACTGAGTTAAGATGATCTCACAACCACACACACACACACACACACAACTGATGACTGCAGTGGAAGTTGTTTCATTGGTCTATCTATGTTATGGGAGGATTCACAGATAATTTTCTCATAGTAGTTTGTCATGCTTTGAACTTTCACCTGGACTCCTTGGGGATGATTATCTGGAACTAACTGGGACTTTTAAAATATATGGCCTTAATATAACGTAATTACAATTTAATACTGAACTTTAGCTTAATGTTACTAGGAGTATCTAAGCATGTGGTCGAAGCAACGACACCTGAGACTATTTTTTATATCATAACGTATTTAAAATGATAAATTAATCATTAATCTAATGCTAATGTTAATGTGATACATTTTCATGCTCCCCGGTCGCCCAGAGGAGGACGGGGTCCCCTTCCCAGTCTTAGTTCAGAGGAGGATGGGGTCCCCTTCCCAGTCGAGGGTCAGAGGAGGATGGGGTCCCCGGCCCAGTCTAGGTTTAGAGGAGGATAGGGTCCCCTTTCCAGTCTTGGTTCCTCTCATGGTTTCTTCCTGCTAGAGGGAGCTTTCCTTCCACTGTCGCCTTAGGCTTGCTTGGTGGGGTTCGGGCCAGTTATATGTAAAGTTCTTTGTGACAATGACTGTCATTAAAAGTGCTATATATGGCTGCAACAATTCATCGAGTAACTCGGATAACTCGATCATAAAAAATCCTTGATGTAAATTCTGTGCTTCGTGTAATCCACACGGCTATGTACTGCTTAGTGATCACTGTGTTTCACTCAGAGGATTATTACTGTCGCATAGTGCGATTACGCTGCTTTACGTGTAGCAGGTTTGATTTGATGGCGCAATAGATAAAGACAGGGAAAATAGTGAGGAAAGTCAGAGAAAGACAAAAAGTGTCTAAAGTTTGGGACCATTTCAAACAAAAGAAAAGCGAAAATAATGTAGTGTGTCCATTGTAAAAGCGAATTAGCTTACCACAATAGCACAACGTCAATGATTCAACATCTCAACAGACAGCACCCAGTTTATGCATCCAGTGCACAGAGCGGAACCAATACAAGACAAGCGCGAGCGTTTCACTCACAAAATGCACCTGCAATAAAAACGCATTTATGAACATATGCGTGAATAAAGAAGTATAACAAGATTCAGCCCAAGCAGCCCCTATTTTTTCTTAACAAAAAAAAAATCTTATAATAAAACAGCAGTGAAAATGATGCTGTCATAGATGGAGCTGGAGCCTGTCTATACACCAACAGCAAAGAGCAAATAGAGACGTTTCCATTACAGAGATAGCGAACTCAGGTGGAGTGAAGGAAAACAACGGTAGTGTTTGTAATTGGTACTAAACCTTTTCTGGTAAAGAGCTTTTTCCGTTTGTCTTCCACAGCAGCAAAGCTACAGTAAAGCTATACAAGTAAAAATAGAAGAATGCAGGTAAACTGTTACCTTATATAGTTTGACATGATATTTAAATTCGCAACTTTGCAGCAGGCTGACAGCAGCTGTCACACTTCGTTGCAGTGATACCAGCAAAAATGATCATAACAAAAAACAAACGTACATAAAGGCACTAAAAAGGTTTAGGTTTTTTGTCAGTTGTTGTATGGAGTTCAATCATTAAAATGTTCCTTAAAAGGAAACCCATGTGTTGTTCATTTTAAGAGACCTGTCTGTTTTTTTCTTTTTTGAATAGTTACTATTGTTCCTTAATAAGACAAAAGTATTTCTTATCCGATTACTTGATGGAATAATAAACAGAATACTCGATTACTATAGTAATTGATAGCTACAGCCATAGTGCTATATAAATAAAATTGAATTAAAATTGCCAATTGTACTGTGTAGTATTCAATGTATAGGTTGTGTATATGGCTGTGTCTTAAAATGTTTTATTTTCCAGGTTGGACAGCTGTAATCTCACAGATAAGTGCTGTGAGGTGCTGGCTTCTGCTCTCAGATCAAACTCCTCACCCCTGAGAGAGCTAGATCTAAGTAACAATGACCTGCAGGATTCAGGAGTGAAGCTGCTCTCTGCTGGACTGGGGGATTCCCGGTGTAAACTGGGGAAACTGAGGTCAGTGTTACTGAGTAGCCTGCATACACAATGGCCCTGTACAGATAAGAGTGCCCACACCTGATATAAAGCCTGAAATGAAAACATACAATGTCAGGTATATTTGTCTGGAGAAGAAGGGTACCTTTATCTAGAAAAATGCTCAAAAAGCTTTAAGTTTGCCACAGTTGCAGTGTGGTTGTCTAAGCTTTTGACAGCCACTGTACACATACCGTATTCTCCTGCTGCCAGTGATTTCACAGCTAGAACATGGCAGACCCTGTACCCCCCCTCTCCTGTCGGGGATCGTCAGTGACTCTCCTTGTCAGTCAGATGGGGGTGATTCCCAGCTCTGTTTTGATCATGGTTCAGGGTGTGAAGGTTAAGATTCCCAAGGTTAGTCCCCTCTGGTGGGTAAGGAGGCAGGAGACACAGGGTTGCAGTGGACACCCCCAAAGGGGCAGGGTTTATTTTAGGGGTAAGGGGGTACATTTAGAATAGGCGGCTTAAGGGCAGCCAGAGTATGGAGGGTATAGCTCCTTGCCCATGCAGCTGGGCCCGGCTCCTTGGCCGCTGCCTGAGCAGGTGGGAGGCAGCAGTCCCTTCTGGGCGGTCATCCTGCAGGCGGTCTATGTTTAGAGGGAGACGACAAGCAGGCTGCTCACCTGAAATTTTGCGATTTCCTGTCTATAGGCTGTCAGGCTGTCGATTCACAGATGAAGGCTGCTTCAATTCTGAGGTCAAATCCCTCACACCTGAGAGAGCTGGACCTGAGCTACAATCACCCAGGAGACTCAGGAGT
>JAABNY020003604.1:0-10427 GCA_015164015.2 Brevimyrus niger
TGTGTTTAAAGTTCTGCAAAAAGAGTGTTGTGCAGTGAATTGTGCCTACAGTTTTGCAAAGTGTGTGTTACAAAATTGCAAACTGAGTGCAAAGCAATGTTTGTGCTTTTAATTTTGCAAACTCAGTGAGTGGTTTTGCAATAAGTATTATTAGTTTTAGAAATTGTGCTATAAGAATCCCAGTTAGGGTTTAAGCCATCAGAAAAAACTGTAAGCAGCATGGAAACGTCACACTCGGGCGAAGGTAAAAGCAAGGAAACTAAGTTAATGTCTTTACTTTGTAGGATGCGAGATTGCATATGGGAAGGGACAGCGGCGGAGGGAGATATAAACGGTCTACCTGATGGTGCAGCTGGGACAGCGGTGGCCAGGGAGAACCTCACAGACGCCAGGGAGGCGTCCGGCATGACGGAGCTGGCAGGCGGAATGGGCACCGGACGAGCCAGCATAGATGATGAGGTTTCCAAGGCGCGCAGGCGATCACTGAAGGACTCTATGGTCTGGGTCAGGGAAGAGATTGCAGAATGAAACTGCGAAGCCAAGCCATCGGAGTCAGCAGGACGGGGGCGCTTTGGGCAGGAGGAGTGAGTCTGGGCGGCAGACCTCTTGCGTCCATGTGACTGTCGAGCAGGGGGGTCCGGAGAAGCAGGCAGCCTAACAGACGATGGTGGCGCAGACGGCGAAGGAACAGCGTGCCAGTATGGCCGATGAGGATCCAGGCACCCCGGGGAGGTGAAGAGCGATCTGCAGGATCTCGGAGCGAGAGAGATTGGGAGCGACGGGAATCCCTTCATCCTCCACAAAACTCCGGAGTTGCTGATCGGACCATTGACGGATGTCCCGACTTTGAGACATATGAGAAAGACGCGCACTTCTCCGCAAGGGACGGGAGGCGCCAAAACCTTCACCGAACGTGGGTGAAGGAGAAACAAAATCCCCAAAAGGGGGCGGACCGTCGGAGTCAGACATGATCCAGATTGGAAGGAGCCTAGACAGCGAAACACGGACCACGGTAGCGAACCAAAATAGCTGAAACGGCAAAGAAATGGGTTAGAGTTATTCCTTATATAGAACTTGGACCGCTGTGATTGGACACGATGGCGTTCATTAGGTCTCCTTGTTTGAACTTTTGTATTCACTTTCATTTATCCTACAACCTAAATGTCATCTGTATCTACATGAATACAATGCGTAAACGCACCCTTTTTGATTTGGTCCTAGGTTAGCTTTATTATTATTTATGGGTTAAAATGGATGGGGGTGGGGCGTATCTATCTTTTCTTATTGGGCTGCAAATCAATTAATCTTCTTCTGGGTACAGTATGGTGTTATGAGTATCTCACAGTGATATCAGACAGGTGATATCATCATGTGATGTCACTGTGAGATCATTATGAGATTATGATTTGATCTCATATACGTTAGATATCTATGACATTGTGGTGATATCTAATATACATCATGTCCTGACTGGGTATGCAAAAGATAATTTTACATAAAAATTTATCTATTAGTGCTATCTGTAAAATTCATTAAATCGTGTTCTGATTCTAGGAAAAATCTGCAATGGGGGTTACAGCTAACCATTAAATATTTTATACACAGTACTGTTTCCAGTTTGTACTGTCTTAAGTTATGCAGCTTTTTGGTTGTTTGTGTGCACTGTGCGTACTGTCCTGGCAATCTGTCTTAAGTTTTTCTGCTATTTGTCTGGATGTGTGTACTATATGTACCTTGCTGCTATATGTAAATACTGTAAATTTCTCCTGAAAACAAAATATATCATCTAACGTTTTTCTTCACTTTCTAACCATCACAAATGTTAAAATTCCACAGCTGTAGATAACATATTTATAAACTCAAGTAAAATTAAAATTAGTAGCTGGGAAAATGTTTTGCTGTAATGTACAGTCCCTGACAAAAGTCTTGTCGCTCACCAATTTTGTAGAAACACTTGCTATCAACCTGACTTTTAATTAATCAATTAGTTTCAGAAAAAGCTCATATGAAAGTTAAAACCCTCCCAAATGTTGTTTAATGCACGAAAATACATTTGTTTCAATTGAAAAATATGTATCATTTATTGAATACAGAAAGGTCAAATTTTGGCAAGACAAAAGTTTTGTTGCCTACAGAAAGTGAAATTGAACAAATAATTTACTTCAAAAACAAAAATGTGTTACATATCATCAGCGAATTAAATTCAATATTTTGTATGATTTCCATGAGCTTGAAGGACTGCATCCATGCGGTTCGGCAAGGATTCGTACAATTTATTGATGAAGTCATCAGGAATAGCAAAGAAAGCAGTTTTGCATGCCTCCCAGAGTTCATCAACATTCTTGGGTTTTGTCTTCCATGTTTCCTCTTTCATCCCACCCCAGACATGCTCAATGATGTTCATGTCTGGTGATTGGGCTGGCCAATCCTGGAGCGTCTTGATTTTCTTCGCCTTGAGAAACTTTGAGATGGAAGTATGTAGAGATGGAAGTATGCGATGGAGCACCATCCTGCTGCAGAATTTGGCCCCTTTTTTGGTTGGGAATATAAGAGGTAGCTAAGATTTCTTGATATTTTAGACTATTGATGTTGCCTTCCACCCTACAGATCTTGCACACCCCCATATTGGATGTAACCCCAGACCATGATTTTTCCACCACCAAACTTCACTGTTTTTTGGGTAAATCTCGGATCCATGTGGGCTCCAGTAGGTCTCCTGCAATATTTGTGGTGACTGTGATGTAATTCAACAGAAGATTCATCTGAAAAATCCACCTTCTTCCACTTTTCCACCGTCCATCCTTTTGGCAGGCTCTGGGCCTTGGCAAATGCCACATGTTTTTTTAATTGTCTTTTGTTTAGTGCTGGCTTCTGGGCACTGATTCGACCATGGAGGCTATTTCCAGACAGAATTCTACAGACTGTTCTGGTTGACACGGGGACTTCAGGTGACCAGGTCGTATATAGCTCTGCTGCAGTGGAAAATGGGCTGGCCTTGGATTTTCGAGCCAACAAACGGTCCCGAGCGGTTGTCTTGCGGGTTCTGCCTGACCTGGACTTGTCAAAAACATCTCCAGTCTCTTCATATCTTTTTCTTATCCTCTGTACTTGACGCTGAGACACATTGAAGGTGTCTGCCACATCAGCAGTGGATCTGGTCTTCAGCCTCTTGATAATCAACTCTTTAGTCTCAGGATGAATCTTAGGCATGTTGTCAGAGGTCTAGTTGCAGTTGATGTTAAAGTCTAGTGTATAGAGCTCTTTTTATACACACCTGAAACTTAAATGATCCATTATTAGTCACAGGTGACGAGACTTATGTCTTTGCAAAAATTGACTCAATGGGCTTTACCAAGCTGTGAATATTAGAGTATTTTTCATCAGTTTAGTTTTGCACCAAAACATTATTACAAAAGCCGTTGGGATTAAAATGAGCCATTTCTTGTAAAAAAAATGGATTATTAATATATTTGAAGGGCACTTCAGGTTAATTTCTACCCAAGCGACAAGACTTTTGTCAGGGACTGTACATACTGTATCTGTCACACCCTGCTCCGGACGATCCTTATTGTGTGCCACGCCCACCTCGTTGACTCTTGTTTTTGCCTGATTGTGGTCACCTGTTGCTTGTTGCTTGTTCGGTCTAGCCTGTGTTTTGTATTTAGTCCATGTCTCAGTCAGTCTTCCCCAGATCTGTCATTAACGTCTACATGCTTGTGAGTACCCTGTCTGTTTTACCTAATAAACCCCGTTCCTTCCTCGCCGCTAACGAAGTGTGACAGTATCCACAATAAAACTAGCCTGTAAAGACATAGAAGGACAGCATGACATCATTCTAAGAGTAGTTTTTATTACCAGCTACAAAGGCTCCTGAGGGCCTGAGAAATGCATGACAAGTCCAGCTTGCTAAAACAAACCAACACTAGCAAACTAGAAAGCTGAACTGAAATGCTTCAATTCATACACAGAGGAACATTCTCAAAGTACAGCATTAGGGCACAAAACAATTCAGGATTAGCCAGAAAACAGAACAGTTACAGTTTTCTTAGGTCAGCAGGACTGTGGCTTTGTTAAATTGAAATACACAGTACACACTGCAGGTATAAAACGGACAAATATTCAAAAACAGAAACATACAATAAGTTGAACCCTTCTCACACTGACCAGTAGTGATTCTAGAGTCCTGGTGATCAGAGCAGTTCATACTCAATACTGGCTGATTGCTTAGCAATTGAATGTTCTTCTGCTCTTTGCATTAAAGCAAGTACAGCTGATATATTTACAAACATAGCTACAAATTATCGCTTAAAAACAACCAGCTGAAAGTAACAATCAAAAATGTCCTGAATTGGCTGCTCATTAAAACAGCAGATAGCATGTTCTTCCTTTTAGTTTCAATGTCTACCTAGACAGTTTATTAATTCAGACATTTACGTCAAAGTCAGTAAATCCCACAAAATTAATGTGTCATGAGGTATGAAATACACTGAATGAACCACATTATTAAAATAGTTTGATCTGTGTAGAGTGCTGGTGCTGTCAGTGCTGGTACTGCACATTGTACTGGTAATAGTATAAAAGTATAATTTAAAAAGCATTTTAAATGGAATGCTGCACTGTACTGGTGCTGTGAGGTCATGCATAAAATGCCCAGGTGCCATCAATCAGTGGAAATCAAATTTCCTAAGTCTACCGGCTTTTACATTTAAATTTGTATACAAACATGCATGACGGCCAAACACAGAAGACTGATCTAAGTAGTGTAGAATTCTAAGTTCTAGAATTTACTCAATTTTCAAATAATGCTAATATATTTATACACAAATACACAGTTTACATATAATATATAACAAATAACATAAATTCACTTATACAATAGAAATGTTCTTATTTACTCTGAAGAAGTGATCAGAGCCCTCTAAAGTTAATCTTTGCTTAACCTCATACTATGTACTGCTACCTGGTTTAGATCCCCAGTCTATATTGGGTGCTTTTTATTTTAGTTCACCCTGTTAAAAAAAAAAATTATGCCAAACTGTGGCAGCAGCTCTTTGAATTAGTAGTTCACTCTCCTTGTGTTTTTTTCCTTATAATAACAAAAGTGATTTCATTAACCTTTTACTTTTTCGATTTTGACTAATACAACCCCTGGCAAAAAATATGAAATCATTACTCTTGGAGGATATTCAGTCAGTTGTTTTCGTATGTAGTCCAAAAAACAAGTCACAGATATGACGCAAATCCATTTTACCTAAAAGCTGAACATTCTGGCTTTGTAAAACATACCTCAAAAAAAATAAAATGACATTGTTGCAATTAATGGCACAACATTTTTTCAGACCAAGTAGAGGAAAAAAAATATGGAATCACTCAATGTTAAGAACAAAAAAAGAGCACAGTTAGTACTAGTGATTTGTTGCCTCTCCTCTGGCTTTTATGACAGCTTGAATTATTTGAAGCATGGACTTCACTAATGAAAAACAATATTCTACACAAATCAGGTTCCAGCATTCTTGGATAGCAGTTGACAGATCAGCTTTGTAGGGTGGAGCCTTGTCATGTACCATTTTTTTTTTCAATTTCCACCATTAATTTTCAGTTGGACTGAGATCCAGATTGTTTCCTGGCCGTGTCATTGAGTTTATATGCCTGTCTTGAAGAAAAGTTTTAATGCTCTGTGCTCAGTGGCACGATGCATTATCATCCTGAAAAAAGACTTCATCGTCACCAAACCTACTTTCGATCGATGGAATGAGAAGATTTCAATGAACACCTGTACATTTACTGTATAGGTAATGACTGCCATCTGTCCTGGTCCTTTACCTAACAAGCAACCCCACATCATCAATGACTGAAGAAATTTGCTTGCTTTTTCAGGCAGGTGTCTTTATATGTTACATTGGGATGGCACCAAACAAATGTTCCAGCATCATCTCCTTCCCCAATGCAGATTCGGGATTTATCACTGAATACCACTTTCATCTAATCAACCACAGTCCATGACTGCTTCTCTTTAGCCCACTGTAACCTTATTTTCTTCTGTTTAGGTGTTAATGATTGTTTATGTTTGGCTTTCCTGTACCTAAATCCCATTTCCCTCAGCCAACTTCTTACAGTTCGGTCACAAACATTGGCTCCTGTTTCTGCCCATTTGTCTTTCATTTGTTTTGTTGTGTATTTTCTATTTTCAAAGCATATTGCTTTGAGTTTTCTGTTCTGACATTTTGATGTCTTCCTTGGTCTACCTGTGTGTTTCCCTTTTACAACCTTCCCATTTTGTTTGTACTTGCTCCAAATTTTAGGCACAGCTGACTGGGAACAACCAACATCTTTTGCCGCACTCCGTGTTGATGCACCTTCTTGAAGGAGCTCTATAATCCTTTCCATTGTTTCAACTGACAGCTCTCTTGTTGAGGCCATGTTTCCTGTCAATCAGTCAGGTTCAACAGCTCGTTATGGTCTGCAAGAACTCTCTTTTAAGTGCGAATTAATTTTCCTAATTAGACCTGTGCAGGTATTTGTTTCAGAAATGCGAATTACAGGGTGATTCCATAATTTTTTCATTTTCAACATTGAGTGATTCCATATTTTTTTCCTCTACTTCATCTGAAAAAAGATGTGCCATTAACTGGAACAATGTCATTTTATTTTTTTGAGGTATGTTTTACAAAGGCAGAATGGTCAGCTGTTAGGTAAAATGGTTTTGTATCATATCTGTGATTTCTTTTTTGGACTACATAGGAAAACATGAGGACTGAACATCCTCCAAGAGTAGTGATTCCATATTTTTTGCCAGGGGTTGTACTATTAGCAGAATGCATGTTGTGCATTTTACTATGGTTAGTGCAGGTAATTAATTCTTTGTTAGCCATATAAGGCCATAGAGGGACGCATAATTTATTTCTAAAAGACTCCCGTGGCTTTTTTTAATCAACACCAAGGATCTTTTAGAATCGCAAATCAGTTATTTTATCTTTCTCCATTATCTCCCTTCAAAAATTAAAACAGTAAATAGTAGCCTTTTTCAAGAACAAACAGAAAAATTAAATGATTAAGATGACGAGGACTAATACATTTTAAATGCATACAATGCTGTATTGTTAGATAATATGCATCTTTTTAAGGAATGAGAAACAGACAGAATGTGACTGAATGCAGACAGAGGCAAATGTCACATCATATAACATGATCAATTATGACCTGTACCGTATGTCAAAAGCACATAAACGGAGGCTGGTGATTAATACATATGCAACATTTGAGGTACAGACTGAAAATTGGGTGAAGGCATTCAGGTCCAGTGGGTTTGGTACTGAGGTCCGGGTACGGCTCCAGTTGCAGGTTCTGGATCCCGGCAGAGATGTGGTTATCTACAGGAGGGGCCTGTGTCGGCCTGGGGCTCCCGTACTTCTGGGCCATTCTCACCTTCCTCTGGGATATCCTGTAGATCTAAAGAGTTCAAAACAGAACACAGCTACTTCATGGTACCTGCAGAAATTTTAATCTGAAATGTAAAACTTTTTAAGCCCTTTTTAATGCCACTTCAAGCTGAATTTAAGACCAAACTGTAAGTGGAAATATGCTTTACCAGAATCAATACCCATACATTTACTACAGTGACTACATCCACTTTCATTCAAGTTTGTATTAAAAAAAGGTTCAACAATTGATGTGTAATTAATAAATCAAACTTTACAAAGTAAAGTAAGTACGGGTGACTCAATTATGAGAAATCCTCTTACCAAGAAACTTCAGTCAAAACAGAAGAAAAACAGAAACTTAGATTAAGATATTTAGGTATCCCAATGTCCAACCTTACAAGCATACAAAGTGGCAGATTTAAACAAATCATAAATATTAGAATTTGTACTTTCCTATAGGTTGCTGCTTCAAAGATAATGCTGTAGAGCACAGGTGTCTGACTCCAGTCCTGGGGGGGCGGAGCCCTGCACATTTTTGGGTTTCCCCCCGTTTAACACACCTGATTCAACTCCTTGTGCTAATTACCACTGATTAGTTATATTGTTTTTGAATTGCTGTTCTGACAGTGCAAGACAATACAAATGTCAGATTTCATCTATCATTATACCTAATATTACCAATTCATTGCACCACCATAAGGCTGAGTGACGTTAGTCATAAACAGAATATTAGGGGAATAAGCTGCATTTGTCTATTAATATTTTCAGACGGCAAAAATAGTAATGAGCTCATTTAAATGTCTGTACTTTTAATTGCACTATTTAAATTGAAAAGGTTATTAGTTATGTTACTCGTTACTGCCAAAAGTTGTGGGATTACAGTATCTGTAATGTGTTACTACCAACACTGCTAAGAATTAAACCAGTGTTATGACATCAAAAAGCAAGTTACCACTACTTATCCTCAAAGTTATCTGATTAAGTAAGAAACCTGGCTTCATGATCTAGGCTCATAGCAGGACTGACATGCAGGCTAAATTATTATGGCAACATGTGCTACTGTACATACAAGTGAGCTACTTTTTGGAGTATTAAAAATTTGGTGGTAAATCTCTAGTAATATGGCTAAACTAGCTAGACCAGCATCATAGTATACCCCTTAATATTAACCGCTTTTGGTAAATGGACACAGTGTAATTATTAATAAATAATATAAAAATACATAGTCTGATAATTAAATGGTGTGCATTGTACAACAACAACAACAACAACAAATTTATTTTTATATAGCGCATTATCACGACATTACATCGTCTCAAAGCGCTTTACAGCATCCCCACCCAAAGCCCCCAGTGAGTAAGCCATAAGCGACTGTGTCCATTCGAAGTGCGAGGGATATTCAGAAAAAAAGGTTACAACAGCTGTTAAAAATCGAAAAATTTAGATATTTCAACCAAATTTACAGGGTATGTTCCAAAATATGTGTTTATTTCTCAACATAATCGCTGTCAACTTCGATACACTTTTTCAGCCTGGGCACCAGCTTTTTTATACCCGAATACGCTCCGCTCCACCTCCGAAAGCCACTTATCCACTATCTCCTTCACCTCCTCATCGTTGGAAAAACGTTTCCCACCCAAGAATTCTTTCAGTTTGGTGAAAAGGTGAAAATCTGAGGGCGCAAGGTCCGGGGAATAGGGTGGGTGGGTAACAATAACCCATGCAAAGGACACAAGCAGGTCCTTAGTCCCACGAGCGGCATGGGGTCTGACGTTGTCGTGAAGGAGGGACAATCACAGGGGACAAGTCAGCATTCCCCTCATTTTGTCTTTAATCTTTTTTTTTCAATTTTTTTAGGGTCTCACAATATGTTTTAGCATTGCTGGTGGTCCCTTTGACCATGAAATCCACCAGCAAAACCCCTTTTCTGCCCCAAAAGACAGATGCCATAATCTTTTGGTCTGAAAACTGAACTTTGATTTTTTTGGCTGATGGGGAATGGGTATGGCGCCATTGTTGTGACTGCCTTTTGGAATCAGGAGTGTAGTGACTTACCCAAGTTTGATGACCGAACAAATCTTGCATCGGCGGTAGGTGGAGCAAACAGCCTCAGCAGAGGTTGATGAACTCGCTTGCTGTGATGACATTTCACAGCTGACTGACTCGGTCCAGGGCTTATTTAGACTGTTAGGACCCCCTTACACGCAGGTATGTCAACCTTCAAAAAAAAATTTCCCTGCACCCTCCAGGGCACTTGTAACCTTTTTTGCTGGATATCCCTCGTACAAAGGGTAGAATCAGTGGACTAATAACTATAAATCTAAATAACTGTGACTTGGTGTCATTGGTAGTGAATGAACACCTTGCAATTTTTAAAAGAAACATCAGGTTTAGTCCCACTGTCTTCCGGAAGTAATAACTGGAGTGCACTGGCCATGTGAAACTATCAGGTCCACAAGCAATCAACATCAGGACGGCATCTCCGGGCGCCTGCTACGCTGCTGCCCCAACCAGCTGACCAGAATCTTCACTTACATCTTCAGTGAGTCTCTGGTTCAATCTGTGGTCTCAACCTACTTTAAAAGATCCACTATTGTTCCAGTCCCCAAGAACAGCAAGCCCTCTTGCCTAAATGATTACCAGCCAGTTGCACTTACGTCGGTGGTCATGAAGGCTTTTGAGAGACTCATTAAAGACCATATTATTGCCTCCATCCCACACTCCACAGACCCACTCCAATTCTCTTATCGTCCCAATCGATCATCAGATGATGCCATCTCTCACGTTCTGCACACTACCCTCAGCCACGTGGACAAGAAGCAAGGGAACTATGTAAGACTGTTGGTCATTGATTACAGCGTTCAACACCATAGTCCCTCTACCAAACTGCCGGAGCAAGGACTGAACAGCCACCTGTGTGCCTGGATTTACAACTTCCTCACAGGCAGACCACAAGTGGTGAGAGTAGGTGGCTGCGTCTCAAACTCCATCACACTCAACACAGGT